>JAYJMB010004547.1:0-12864 GCA_036873735.1 Pouteria campechiana | reverse complement strand
AGTATATTTAGGAATCAAATAGGTGCAAAAGATGAAGTATTAGGAGAATAAAATATGACGTTTTGCATTCTCATCAATTAGTAATAGTGATTGTCCAAAGAATTTGTTGAATGATATTGATTTCACTGTCAGTACGTATGAATAAATTGTGTATTACCCTATATTAAAATTGAATAATGTCTTCTAGACTATTGAAATTGTAATGTTGTTAATAATGAAGATCCATTTAAATGAGAATCCAATGATAATGAGGTCGACTATAAGAGAGCCCAGAGTAAGCAATAAGCAATATCTGAATCGTGATTATGAGAATGAGAGATAATGAAATTATCTATGAAGTAGAAGTTTACATGCATTATGGTGGACAATGTTGCATTACCCTGTACTATTATCAATGAATTGTTTATCGCATTAAATGTTGATTATTGGCTTCACATATTCTGGAATTTGAACATGTTATTTATTGATCATTGATTTCTACAAATTTTAATTGCTAGTTACTGAGTTCGCTCAAACTCATGCCTTCATTTAAACTCTTAGTTGAGAGGTTAGGTAAAGGATTCTAGCTATGGGTTGGAGACTTATAGGGAAGATTTGAAGATGTTCTTCTGGTGGTATGATGGTATGATGGATCGGGATTGTAATCCCATTGTGTATTTGTATAAGTGTATTTAAATAATTTCAATTGATGTATAAAAGAGATGTATTGGCATGTAATAATAGTTTCTATATAATATTATAATTATAAATAGAATGGTATGATTCCCCTGAGGTGTATTGCCATCATGATCGGTTCTGATCCTGGGTAGGTTTTTGTTGCTCCCAATAGGATTGGCTAGAACCCAAGAGGGGACGTGAATTGGGTTTTATAAAATTTACTTCTTTTTTACCCTTTTTTGACCAAATCCCTCCTTTTCTTTAATGTTAGCATGCTAATCACAATGAAGCAATGGATAAAGCAAGTAAGATAATAGAAGAAGCATAAAGCACAGATAGCACATGCAACTTATAGTAGTTCGGGCCCTCTCTTTGCACCTACTCCACTCTCTGAGTCAACTTTTACTTGCTGAACTCAAATTCCACTAATCCTCTATGGAATCATGCTTGGTTTTCCTGAGTTAACCAAGAACTCATACACTGGTTTTACCGAGCTCACCAGAAACTCACTATCTTGGATTTTACGAGCTTACTAACAACTCTAACAATGTTAGTTTTCACAAGCTTACCAACAACTCTAACAATGTTAGTTTTCACAAGCTTACCAACAACTCTAACAATGTTGGTTTTCACAAGCTTACAAACAACTTTAACCTTGGTTTTTAAGCTAACCAGTAACTTCTACAAATAAAATAAGAATTTACACATTTTGACATATTTCCTGTTAAGCATTGAGGAAGACCTTAGATGCAATTCTTCTTAGTGCATAAGTTCTTCCCTTATGTTGTGGAGAGATTGGCCTTGAAGGAGATTGAAGAATGAAAGCTCTTTTAGAATATGGAAGTGGTAGATTTTGGCCTTATGATTTGCAAGATGATTTCTCTCTTTGTCTTGTTTTTCTTTTATCTTTTATTGCCCTCTGCCCTATTTTTCAAATGTCCCTCAAATGTTCCTTAAATATATCTTGAAAACTTGATTGTTGGATGAAGAATATAGAATTTCCATTACTTGTAACGTTTAAATTTTTGACTATTGGGTATCATTAGGTGGTACGACAGGTGCTTGGGCCAAGCAGTTGTGAGCCAGGCGATATGCCAGGCGGTTGGGCCATGAGCCTGTGGTCGATTTTTTTGCCTTTTCTTCCACGTGCACCTTGCTGCGCGGCTGCCATACCGACTGTGCTCTTTGGCAATATGCACAGGCGACTAGGTACATGCCAGGTGGTTTGCCTTCTTGACTTTGCTTCTTGAGTCATCCGACTGTCCATTGGCAGGTGATATGCCAGGCGGCTATGCCAAGCGACTGGCATCCTCCACTTGCGTTTTTGCATTCTGGTACTTTTTGAAACTTTGACATTTTTCATTGCAAATTAAAATACATTTGTGCACTATAGTATACATGATTTTAGAAGAATAGATTCATATTTCATAATGAATGAGTGTATTAAGCATGTTCATACACACATGTTTTCTTTGAAGCTCATGTATATATCATGTAATAACAAAGTATACTAAAATAATTATTCGATTATGAATATCCAAAAATGAGTTTTCATAAGTCGTAGATCATGGATAGCCATAATGAATTTTGTGTTTTGAGAAAGATAAGTACATTTAGGCATGTTGTTATTCTTACATCTACTAATGATGTTTTCATGTTTCTTTATTCATGAAGTTATACCTAATTATATATATCTTTCCTTGAAGTTTATAAAATATTCTATAATTATCTATTTATGATATATATATATATACGTTGTGAGTCATGGATATTTGCTTTAATCTATATGTTTTATATAAACTTATCCAATTACGATTTCTTTCTTTCATAAGTTGATACTTCCATATAGAACATATATATATATTCATAAATGATCCAACATATGATTAATAAGGTTGATTGCACAATGGATCATAAGATTGCTTTTCTTTGTCAAGTAATCATAAATGTGCAAGAGATTCTTGGAAGATAAACAAAAATGAATGTATTTTGAAATCATTCTAGCAGATCATTTGAAAGATGAACTATGACAATTTATTCTTATTGTGAAACATTTAAAATCATAGCAAAGTGTGCGTATATGCTTGCTGTTGAAAGTTGGAGTATACATTAGAATACCTATGCTCTCTTCTGAAGTATTTATAATTAGATAAATAAATTGTTGGAAAATTAGTTTCAAAGTTTCTGAAACATGTTAAGTATGAATTTCAAAACCTTTGAAGCAATTCTTCAGAGTTTCTGATATGATTTTAGAGGAGTTAATTGGATGTTGTAATATCAGAGGTTTAAAAGCTATATTGGGTGCGAGCTTCAAAGTTTTCTAATCCTGAATAGAATTAAAGAGTTGTTTCAGAGTTTCTAAAATTATTTTAAGTATAATCCTTTTCTGAGAAATTACTTTAGGACTTATAAGGATGTAGAAATAACTTCTAAATACTATTAAGGTTTTTGAAATACTTCAAAAATATTCTAATAGTATACATGTGTAATTTAGATACAACTTTTAGGTAATATTTTAATTCTTATCATCATGAGAACATTATTATTATAAAGTAACTAACTTATGCACATGGATCAATATGAATTGTACATTTTAGGCACATGTATAGTTCTATTTCTTGTTTTCTAATATTAACATTATCATTAGTATAATACAAATCTAGTATAAGTTTTATTGTCATCAAAATCATATGTAACACATGTGTGGATCATCATCACAATACATGTATGACTCAATAGTTTCTGTGTGTGGGTATAAGTTTTATGGTTAATAGTATTATTTTATAATTATTGAATTAGCAATTTTATATGTTTAAATGAATGATAAGGTGTATAGCCTCTTATTTCAAGGGAGACTCTATCAGATTTTTGGTAGAAATGTTTCTTAAAAATAGGAAAATTATAAGATAATGGGAAAACACATAGGCCTGAGGGTGGGGTGTTACAAGCCACCAGTGTTAATCTACTACATGTTGCTTCTTATGTCTCTCAAACACACCTACAATGATAAGGTTAGGCATTAATTTTTGCTATCCATCTAAGAATGGGTCAAGGTGGGTTAGTGGCAGCAAATTTTAGTACCCATTGCTTCTTGGGTGCCATTACTCTAACATTTGGAGATTGAATAGCATTTACTATGTCTGCAACTATTTTAGGAATTCAAACCATGGTTTGTTTGGTCCTTTGTTTTCTTATAGAATCATAACTCTATTTCTTATGTTGTTAACTATATTTATTCTTTGATTTCTCTCTAAACAAGGTGGAGGTTAAGGTTTGTCTATGAGCGTTATTTTCTACCTTAACCTGCTCAAGTTCACTGATGGTAGATAACTTACTCTTGAGTATATTATTTTTATCTTTAAATTTGAAGATTTCATTGGTCATTTTAAACAGCTCCTTTTTTGTCTCCTTATACTTGGGTTTTAGATCCTTGAAATCAGAATATAAACTTTCAAATTCATCAAAGAAATTTTGATATTCAAGTTTAGAAGTTACTTCATCTTCATGAATTGCCATGAAGTTTATTTTGGTGCGGTATTCTTATTGATCTCCTTTTGTTGGTGACACTTTGCTGAATTGTGCTTCATGATCTTCTTCACTGCCACTTGCACTTTCATGCAATATACTTTCTAGCATGTCCAGTGCAACAAGTGCTTTCTTTTTTTGAATTTCTTATTGCTACTGTTGTTGTTCTTCTTTTAAAATATGGGTTGTATTTTTTGTTCTGATGCTCCCCTTGCTTCTTGTTAGGCTCTTGATAGTTGTAACTCATGTGGCATGGTTTGCGACAGTTGTAGCAGGTGGGGACATCTTTTCTGTTATCTTTGTTTCTTAAATTGCTTCTAGTTATTCTTTTGAACATGGCTCTAAATTTTCTACTCAGCATTGCCATGTCATTGTCATTTTTAGCTCCTTTTGTTGAAGCTTCACTTTTTGAATCATCATCTAATTCAACCCTTAGAGTAATGTTTCTGTTTCCTTTTGGCTCTTCTGGAGCTTTTTGCTTAATAAGAACTTCATGTGTCATAAGTGAACCCATCAGCTCTTCCACTTTCATTTTGTCCAAGTCTCTAGCCTCTTGGATTGCTGTTACCTTTGTCATCCACTATCTTGGCAATGATCTTAAGGTTTTCTTCACCATTTTGGATTCTTCATATCTTTCTCCAAGACCTTTCAATCCATTGGTGATCTTTTGAAATCTTCTAACATAGGTGATATTGTCTAATTGTCCTACATATGGAAGGCTTCATATTCCTGCACAAGTATATTAATTTTGATCTCTTTGACCTAATTAGTACCTTCATATGCTATTTCAGCTTGTACCAAATGTCCTTTGCTGAGTCACACACACAAATCTTCTCAAACTTAGAAGGTAAAAATGCATAGTAGAGGTTATTCTTAGCTTTGACATCTCTCTCTACTAATACAATGTCATCAACCATATATTTATCTTCTATATTCGTGATAGATTTGCCACAACTTGTAATCAGTGACTATCAAAATGTTTTGCATATGCATTCTCTAGTACCCATACTTAGTGCCATTAAAACTAGGAGGTCTGGTGGTTGACTATCCTTCAACCATGGTGTTTTGGATTGTGTTGGCCATAGGGATCACTTCAAGTAGTTAAAATATTTGGTAATCAAAATTAATTATTGAAATTTTCTCTGATACCAATTATTGGTCCCGTTCTAATGTAACTCAAGAGGGGAGGGTCAATTGAGCATTTGAAAATTTATGGCCAACTTAAAAATCAAGTGCAAAAATAAATAAGGAATAAATCACACAACACAATTACACATGTATTTTTATAGAGGTTCACTCTACAATATGGTACCTACTTCTCTCTTTGAGTTAGCCCCCTCATTGTACTCAGGTTCTACTAATCACCAGTTGGTTTTACAAGCTCACCAACAAACTTCACACACATTGGTTTTCAAAACTCACCAACAAACTTATACATATTGGTTTTTAAAGCTCACCAACAAACTTTTCATTAGTTGGTTTCCAAAGCTGACCAATAAACTTATACAGAATTAGCAAGCCCCTTGCTTGTTATCCCAAACAATAAAGTTGTACAAAGAAAAATACCTCTTACATAGGCTGGATTTGTGAGGAACTAAAGTGCAGCAAAAGTAAATGTATTACAATAAATGCTAAGAATTTCATACTCCCTTAAGCTATTGTAGAAAATAAACTTTGAATGCAGATAGCTTTTTACATAGTGGAGTTGGAAGAAAAACTTCAATATCTAAGTAAATGCTCTATGTTTCCTTTCAAAAAATTTCTAACTCTTTTAGCTTCTTAGAATGGCCTCTCTTTACTCTTTTTATATTAATATTCAAAATCTATTTATTGGAGAAGATGACATTCATTAAATGAGAGTGAATCATAAAGATTTTCTACCCATTGAAATGCTCTCGCAGGTTCCTCAGCCTAAAGGCAATGTCCATAGTAAGCAACTATGTCCAAAGTTAAGATTTCAAATTGACTTGAATAGCTTAGCTTACAACAAACTTCTTTCAGCTGTGTTCGGAAGTGAAATGCTAAGTTTGAATGAAGTTGCTAAGTTTGGAGTAAAAATTTCAAACTTAAAAGTGGCATTGATTGCTCTTTACAGCATGAATGAACTCTGGCCTAGTCTAAAGATCAGTTGGTAGAGTCTGGAGTTAAATTTTGGACTAACCAACTCTAGTAATGGCTGAGTCCAAATCTTATTACTTGGAGTTTTGAAATTGGGTTTGTAACATCTTGGCTTCTAGTTGTAGCATAGTCTAAGCTTGGTTCTGAGTCCGAACTAGCTTCTGTATACAAATTTTCTTTTGCAGTGTCTGAATTTACTTTAGTCCGAAACTTGGTTCCTTACCTTCTTTTGAAGCCTTCTTTCTGTCTAAGTTGGGCATCTGCTTGATTTGCTTTGGTAATGATTTAACTATCTCCAAAGTCACTTTGATGCTTGTCTATGATGCCTGTCATATTCTTTAATTGGAATTTGATCTTGGATGCTTGGACGTTGTAGATGTGACATTTTAAGAAGATTTTCCAAACAACGATTTTCAAAGTTTTAGTGTCATTCTTCCTGTTTTGATCATTTACATTTTCTTCCTTATCAACTTGTAGATCTTGTCTCTGATATTGTCTTATATGCACTATCCACTTCTATTATTTTCTTAATATATTATTCATGACCACACACTTGGGAAATATTGATCAGTAGCCTTAAATATTCACTCATATTGTTTTTGCTCTTTATCAAAACTTGTTGTTTAAAACATATTCATTATCAAAATAAATCCAACTTCAAAGAGGTTTGGTTCAACAGAGTTATTTATTTTGATTTTGGCTAAAATAGTAGTCCCTGGCAATGACACCAAAAACTTGTTGCAAATTTTGCTAATGCAAGTACACATGTCGCCAATAAGTAATAAAATAAGAGTAGAGATAATTCCTCCGAAGACTATGATTACCAAGTATTGAATTACTCTAACCATAAACAATCAAATGATGAAAATAAGAGAGAAAAGAAATCTAAACTAAATGGAAACCATAAGAATATGGATGTAAACAAGTAGAGAATCAATGATTAAGACATCTAGGGTTTCTAAGTTCATCGTATTAATCCAATTCAATTTCACCTAATGTAATCAATCAATGTTTATTCCTATATTGATAACGAATTTCTCTTTTTTAATTGTTATTCTTTCTCAAGCAATAACAATATAGCTTAGTTAGCAAATTTTCTACATCTCTATAAAAATTTAAACTAACTAAGATGCATTAAGAATAAGAAATCCATGATTTTACACAAGCCTCATGGATACCTCTATCTCATGACAATCTTATGATATTTAATCATGGTCTAATTTAATTATCGCTTCTCAACCTCAAATTGAATTACAAATTATGTAGAAAGGACTCCACACTTTCATAAGCATTAAACTGAGATTAAACACTTAACATTGATAATGAATAAACATTGAATTGAATTAAACTGAATAAAACTGAACATTCATAATCTGGCTACATCGTTACCCTAGAATAAAGAATTTAACTCTTAATGGAACTAAAATAAACCATAAACATTATCCTAAACATGATTGATAAAAGAAAAAATTGAAAAAGAACTAATAAAGATAAGAGAATGAATTGTCTCTAAGTAGTACTCCTTTCTCTTCACAACAATCCCTCTTCTAAATCTTCTCTTTTGCACTAAAAACTCTCTCTCTCTTTGCTAGCTCATGTTCTCTACCTATTTTATAGCTCGAATCCTTTTTAAATAACCCAATTTATGATTAGGTGGCACCTCCATACGTATTAGAACTATAGCCTTGCATAAAAATTATTAAACTTCCAAAACTATCAACTTTCTGCATGCCTAATTTTTCACCAGGAATAATGTTCAATATTTTTGCCATAACATTCTCATAAAATTTTTAAATCATGAGATTCTTAATGAGTTAGAAAGATAATTAGTAAGGGATATAATTGTCATGTTTAACACTTCCTCCAAATAAGCCTCCATTTATGCCCAAAATTGGCTACAAGTGACACCTTTGTCATATTCAGCTCATTTTTGATAGGTTTCTATACCTAAAACAAAAATTAATTCCATTAAGTATAATATTTAATCAAATGCTATTATAAAATAATAAAATCATGTCAAATGAAGATATAAAATATGTTAATTGAGGTATTAAAATATGATAAATTATGAGCTTATCATTAATGTAATCTCACATTCAAAAAATCAATTTTTATTAGGAAACTCTTTTTGAGTGAACTCATGAACTTTGATTCTCAAAATTCCAATTTTGGGGGTAGATTTTCTATTAGCTTCAATATTTTAGGGTTTCATTCTCATAAGTTCATGAAATCCTATTATGTTCAATAATATTTGGGTGCTTGTGGATGATATTATGGAGTGTTTCTTGTATCTAGGCACGTTCTTCATAAAAAATCCTATTTTATTGATGAAACATCATATTTCATTGATTTTTTGCACTTGAATGGATGTTACTACAATAAATCTTCATGTTCATTGCAAGATTTATGCTAGAAGATGAAGCTTGATTGACCATTAAGCAATATAGAATAATGGATAGTAGTTGTTTTGGAAAAGATTGGACCTACCATGTTCTAGTAGTTATTTTGAGTTTGAACCTACCCTATTGATGGTTCAAATTCTACTTGCTCACAAATGCATAAATTTATAGTAATATAGCATGTAACTAAAAGCGTTGATCCCACATGAGATTTCATAGGTTGCAAGAGTCTAGGGATCTGATTTCACCACTCAATGATATCCTATGTTGTTGGAATGTTGGATTCAATTCATTATCTTAGGTTTATTCTATCCAATATATGATTATTACCGTTAGGTGTATATGTTTAAATCAAGTATTTTCACCTTTCCAATTACCTATGATATGTAGTATAATTGAAGTAACCCATTAAGATAAGAAGAACTTTAATGAACCAAATAGATTGGTTTAGCATAAGTTGTGTACCATTACCATCTATCTATTCATTCAAGATAGCTCGTACATGGTATAGCATAAGGTGTACCAAAATCATGTTGTTAGACAATCAATTTCATTCATAGAATTGGTGACTAGGCAATTAGATAAATCAGATGATTGCATTAAAGTAATGAATAAAACAAGATAAAACTAAATTGATAACCAAGTAGTCCTTGTTTAACATCGAATAATCATGAGGGCTACATCTTTACCCTAGAAAAAGAAAATTAGTTCCTAATAAAAATATAAAGAAAACTCTCTAGAATATGCATATTTTTAGAACTCAGAATCTCTTGCTTCCTTGCTTCTTTCACACTAAAAAACATTCTCTGAACTAAACTGTATATCACACCAAAATTGTGTCATCTCTATTTTAGACATGTCTTTAAATGACCCAAGTAGCATGGTTTTAGTAAACTACGTATAGAAATCCTCTTTTCATAATAACTCAGTCTTTCCACATGAAAGAATAGCTTCCTAAAAGTTATAATGTATAAAAATAGGAGTTTTAAAATAAATTGAGTTGTTGCACATTCTGGGTTCTAAAGATTGCAACACATCTTGTACCTAAAAATTAGCTTCCAACGATAACTTCACAATCCGCATGTCTCGGACTCTAAAGATTGCAACAAAAGAAACTCTTCACAAAGAAATTAGCTTCCAAACAAAACTCAAATAGCTATAAATCCTGGGCATTATGGCACCCACCCTTGAAACCACTCTAAACTATATTACTGATTGAAATTTCCTCCTAAACTTCTGAATCTTGATTTCTGCCTTTAAACACTCTTTTGAAAGACTTCAGAGGTGCTGAACATGCTTTTAAATTTGAAATTATAATTTCAAAATTTTTCTTCTTTTGCATATCTTTAGCACATCTGTAGATGCACTTTAGACCATCTAAAGCTCTAGTTGAAGAGTTCAACATCTATTTTAGAATGTCTAAAGTGTTTTCACACATCATAAGTTATAATTTTAGTGCATTTGAAGCTGTTCTCCAATAATTGAGATGTCTTCGACAAGTCTAAAATCCTCTTCTATAGTTCTAAAGCATGTTAGCGCCATTTGAGACACCTTTAAACCATCTAAAGCTTTTGTCCACACATCTAAAGTGGAAAAATTCCTTCTTTATTGTGCATCTAAAATCACTTCAGGCATTTAAAGTTATTATTTCAACACATCCAAAGCTTTGGAGCATTTCGGTGTTTTGATCATAACTTTCTCATAAAAACTTAGAATCATATGATTCTTGGTTCATTAGATAAATAATTTTAAGAGATATAACTTTTTATGTTGAATACTTTCTCTGAATAAGCTTCCATCTATGCCACAAATTACCTCAAAGTGATGCCAATTTCCACACATCTGAAGTTGGTTTCAGCGAGTCTGAAGTCTAAGATAGTTGCAGTGTTTTAGCTATAACTTTTATGTTGGATTTCCAAATCCTATGATTATTGATTAGTTGGATAGAAAATTGAAGGGATGAACTTCCATGTTGAACATATTTCCTGAATTAGTATCAATTTGTACCAATAAGGACCTCAAAGTGATGCATTGTGTAATCTTTAACTTCTTTTTACCATTTTGATGTCTAAAACATTAACAAACTCTGTTAAGTGCAATAATTATTCAAATATAAATATAAACCACTAAAAATCACATCAAAAGAGGATCCAAAATATGCAAATTTAGGTATAAAAATATTATAATTATGAGCTTAGCACCTATTCTATCATTCTGATTGATACAAGTTTACATCTACTTAAACATGTTCATCCTATATCATTAGGAATTTACTTTAATCCTTGATGTTTCATTATTTTAAACCTATTGAATTTATTCAAGAACCCTCTAACACACTGGTTAGATAGTCTCCTCAACAAGATCCAATAGAGATTGATGAAGAGCAAGTTGAAACTCAACAAATGGAAACTCTAGTGGTCACACCTCCAGCTATTACTTCTCCTACACCAAAACATGAGAAGAAGATTCCTGCCAAGAACACAGCCTCTCCACTACCCACAGGAACAATAGCCACCATTCCCAAAACCACCATCCTAAAACCAAGAAAATTCACTCTAAAGAAAGCCATGCCACAACAAAGGAAAGCTACTCCACTACCCAAGAAACCCTCTCCATAGGATTCTAGTCTCAAGAACTTTAGGTCTAAGCAGGATAAGAGTGATTTCTACCAGAAATTTGAAAAGAAGAACTATAAAAGAGGAACATTTATTGACTATGCATTTTTTGAGAGAGAAGGATTCCAATTTGTCAAGTGGCTGAAAGCATTTAGAATTTATGATTTCATGGATGAAAAACTGAAGAATTATGATGAGTTGATGAAGCTCTTCTACTTTTATCTTCAAGAAGAAGAAGGTAAAGATGAAGTGTGTACATTTACCACTTTTCTCCGAGGATAGGAGATAAAGTTCGCTACTAAAGAATTTGCTAGCATTTTGAAGCTTACATATGTCTCTTCTGACAAAACATAATATCACTTAGAAATTTTTGACTGTCTCACAGGAACATCTTCATTAGCTACAAGGAGATTTTACAAATAAGGATTTCTCATCTATGGAATTCAAGTTGGTGCATCATATAGTGACACATTTTTTATTTCCCAAAAAGGGAGATCATGATGCAATAAGTGAACAGGAATATGTTCTAATATATTGCATTTTTTACAATTTAGGGTATGATCTTATGGATGCTATTTAAAATACATGTTCAATCAACGGAATAAAGGAAATGAGCATTTGCCCTATGCATAGTATCTCAACAAATTCTTTAAGTTCTATGATATTGATCTCAATGATGATTTACCCACATGTCCTTCAAGTTATCATGAGATCAAGATTGGAGCATTAAGGAGAATGAGATACATTAAACATGAAAACAATGTGTGGAGAATGATTTCTAAAATTCCTAGAGCTAATGTGGAAGAACCCAAGGTTGGGAATGTTGAAGAAATTTAAAGAAGAAGCAAATTATGATAAAAGAGATGATGAATAAGAGTTCTTTGAGGATGTTCTTGGAAAAGAAAATCAGGAAGAAGAGGAGGATTATCATGGAAAGAATGAGAGTACTCATACTAGTTAGGCTAAAGATGATTCAGCAACAATCTTACCTAACACTCAAACCACTTAAGTTGCTATCGTTCCTGCTCCCACTACAACTATTCCTAATTTATTTTTTCAAGCCCTGCCACCGCAACTACTACTTCTCCTATGCTTTATGTTTCAACCTTGTAGGCATTGCTAGTAGCTAGTCTTAGTACATTGAAGGTTGATTTGCAAACATACATAAGAGAGCAAATCAATGCTTCTTCACTCTAGGTCACTTAACAAACGAATCACAATCCAACAAGCAAGATGACAACCAAATGCCTCCTTCTTTAAGATTAAATGAAGAAAACTTTCTTTCAAGTTTTAATAATTGGTAAAAAATTTGTCTCACTTTCATTAAACATTTCTATTAACTCTATTGATACTTTGAACACATTTTTAACTCACATACTTATGACATTGATTTTTCATATTATTATTTATTTATTTATTATGCATATGTTCATAGTTCATTTATCATGCATCTATGCATGTTTCTTTGGTATGTGTAACAACCCGGGGCTCCAGTGTACTATTGTCCGCTTTGGGCACACACTCGCACGGTTTTGTCCCGCAGGCCCGTC
>JAYJMB010004546.1:0-12864 GCA_036873735.1 Pouteria campechiana | reverse complement strand
CCAACACATGCTAGTGCAATCATATTTCACTCAATCCAAGCATACTCATAAGCAATTAAACATACAATTGTAATGTACCCGGTGCCATAAAGGC
The DNA here is from genome assembly GCA_036873735.1 of Pouteria campechiana. NCBI lineage: Eukaryota > Viridiplantae > Streptophyta > Magnoliopsida > Ericales > Sapotaceae > Pouteria > Pouteria campechiana. Next base: position 12,770 of record JAYJMB010004546.1, on the reverse strand, counting down.
CAACACTTACTATACACCTTATATGCTACACAGACAATCTATTGGTCACATAGACCGTCCATATGCCACACAAGCAACACCATATCCACACAGGCAACACCATATGCCACATAGGCAATACCATATGCCACACAGGCAACACCATATGCCACACAAGCAACACCATATCCACACAGGCAACACCATATGCCACATAGGCAATACCATATGCCACACAGGCAACACCATATACCACATAGGCCCATCATGTATGTCATCCATACATCCACATAAACTTTACTTCCGTATCATATGCACATATATCACATTACATGAATAAAAGTAACCTCGACAAGATAAGTAATAATCTATTCAAAACATGAATGCATGTAGTAAATTCAAGTACAAAGCACATTCTATAAACACATCTCAAATCATTAACAAACATGATAAATCACATTGCTCGTATGCCAAACATGCTAATATACTCAATCACGTATAATTTGGTAAGAAACCTACTTACCTTAATTCTTTGCAAATTCGGATTTCTTCCTTCTATGCCAAGGACCCAAAATAGTCCACTCTTTCAATCAAGTCTCAAGTCCTACATTCATTATAACATAATTAATGGTTTACATACTACAATTATTCAATTTAATATCCTTTTCATTATCATCACTTTACCCAAGTTCAATTCTAGGGTTTTCCATTCCCATTTACCAATTCAATGTTTCTACACTTTAAATGCATACCCTTTTTCTAAGGTCCAATATTTTCTACTATTTTGATCTTAAATGTAACCCTATTTACAAAAATCCCTAATTAATTTACACCCCCTCCCCTCCCCCCCAAACATCATAAAGCTCTTGTAAATCGTGATTTCCATGCTAAAATTAAATCAAAAAATTAAATTTAAATTCACCTTTCACATTGGAAAACCAAACATATTGTTGCCCACTTGATACATTGATTGCTTGATGGAAACCTTGCTGCCCAATTGGACTAGATGAAGGAGAAATTATTGAATAGTGGGTATAGTTTCTGATTGGTGTTGAGATGGAGGAAGGAAGAAAGTTGTTTGCATTGAAAAGAAGGGAGAAGGAGGCTATTGACGTTGAGAAGGAGGGGAGAAGGAGACGTGAGTTTTATGGGAGAGCAATTAGGGTTTTCACACACTATTCACCAAATGAGTGAATTTTTTAACTAATTCATTTTCTTATTTTCTTCCACACACTCATATATCTACCCTATTTCCTCAATTTGAGCCATGAGATGAGTCTTACATCATGAGATGATCAATTTAAGCCCAATATTGTATAGCAAAATATATCAACTCCATAATTTTAAATCTCAGCCATTAAACACCTAATTCTTTACTACATAATAATTTTATATTAGATTTTAAAATTAAGTTTTATTAAAATTTGGATACCTATAACATGTATAATATACTTATATTCATGTATCAATAATTCACTAATCTATAGACATGATTAACATAACTTTCTATAATCAATAATAATCAAAATTGGGCAGCAACTAAATTATCAACTTACTTCTAATTTAGACGGTAATATGCTAATTAATACACCATAATTTATGTCCCATATAAACTAAATTTTTTTATACAATTAAATCATCACATTCAATAGCTATATAAGCACTTTTAATCACACCTAAATTGGTTAGCAATCTGATCATCAATTAACATTCAAGATTTCCATGAAAATCCAATTTTAACTAAATACACATGTCATTGTAACAAATGTTTCTTATCGCAAATATTTGGCACATATGGGGGATGATTTATCAAAAGTGATAAATACAAAGTTTTAGCGTTTGTTGTGAATTTTCCAGTGAATCAAAAATCACTAAATTCTAATTTTTTATGAAAATTTTATAGCCAAAACACTACAACCATCTCCAATCCAAGTGGCATCACATTATGGGACCCACAACTCATAATATAAGCATAATTAAGAAATATGGCCAACATAAAAGTTGTAGCCCTTGAAATTATCTGAATAATTCAAAACAATTCACCCAATTCCAAGTTCATACGAAGAAGTTATGGTCAAAATACTAAAACTACTTTAGAAAGGTAAAATTTTTGAAACTCATATTAAATTTCCAAAAATATTGGGCCACTAATTACCAAGAAATTTATCATAATTGAAAATTAAACTTACAAAAATTTGGGGTTGTCACAAGAATATAGTAAAAGCACACAGGCATATAGACAATAATAACACAAGGATCATAGTGATTCGGGCCCTCTTGGCACCTACTTCACTCTCCAAAGTTTCCCCAACCTTGGGTTCTACTATCAGCATGTGGAATCATACCTCCCTTGGATTCCTAAGCTAACTAAGAAATCTTATAACCTAGTTTTACTGAGCTTACTAGAAACTCATACACACTAGTTTTCCTCTAAGCTCACCAGCAACTTATATAATGTTGGTTTTCCTAGAGCTTACTAACAACTCTTACAATGATGGTTTTTCTATCAAGCTCACCAATAACTCATACACAACCTGGTTTCTCAAGAGCTTACCAGAAACTCAATACACCACATATAAGTGTACAAGTGAATGCCTCTCTTTAAGCTAGAATGTACATAGCTAAAGGTTAACTATAAAAGATAAAACATAAAGCACATTATAGTGATTTGAACTCCCTTGAGATGGAAATTATGTGGCCTTGAAGTCCCTTAATCTTGACAGCACTTTTAAGTGAATACACTTGGAAAACTTAAATGGGTTACTTGTGTTTAATTTGTGTTGAGCGCTTATGGAACCTTTAAGCATATTGTTTCTCTTCAATGGATTGCCTATTTTTATATTTTAGAGAAACTTTGGACTATTTGGAAGAAACCTATTGTGATATAACCAATGCAACGCCATAGATTTCTAACCATTAGGGCAATAACCACATAGCAGGAGGCTGCACCAATTGGCTGCACCCCAAGAGACACCGTAGGTGACTGCTATATTGACTGTAATAGTCTAGTGAGAACACATCTCCCTAGAATACCACAAGTGGCTGACATACCGACTACACCCTTTCAGAACTTCTGAAATCTCCTTTGAAGTTCAAAATGCATCTTTTAAAGCTTCCTTTCTTCCTCTAAAGCCTTCTTGCTTCCTCTGAAGCTTCCTCTAAATTATAAAATCTTAGTAAAAACATCTTTAGCTTAATTCAAGTCATAAACAAGTTTTGTTAATCACCAAAACCAAACCCAATTATCAACATATTATATATCTTCACTATTTGGCTAGTTACATTGATTTACTAGAATTGAAATAACTATGATTATATGATAAGATAAAAGATGTCAAGTATAGCCTTTGAGAGATTATGTATAATTGGACTAATGCAACAAATTGAGCTTAGGGCACAACAAGACAATTTTCTTTTGGGTCATAAATACTATGTTATCCTAAATTGGTGCATAATATTAAGCTCCTAAATGCAGGTGTACTTATAGTTTGCATGACCCATTTGCCTATATGAATAATTTTTAGGATAATGAATGTAAGGAATTAATTGGAGAGAGTTAATCCAATCATAGGTGAGTGGGAGGTGTTGGGTGTTAGGTTTTGGCGCCCATGATGGGCTTGCTTGACTCAACTCAAGTTTTCAAATTGAGAACATGTGAATGGTTTTAGTAACTATTTGCAACTTCCCACGTTAAAATCTCCTTGCACTCTCTCTCTTAAATGACAGTCACTTGATCCTCCAATATTGTGAAGTAAGAATAGATGCCATGAGTGAAAATCTGTTAGCTCTTGGGTCGTGGATAGAGTGTACATTCAATTTTTTATTATACATTGACCCTAAGTTTGAAAAGTAACTTTTTGAGAGATTTAATTTATCAACTAGGTAAGTTTATTTTATTTTCTGTAATTTAATTTTAACATATTCTTATTTGGATTTGATAAATTATTTTGTGAGCATTAAGTTTATATAAAGTAGGGAGATTTTTTTTTCAAAGTGTTGATTTAAATAGTATTTTAGACAGATTGAATGTTTACAGGCTTTGGCCTTATGTGCTTTGGCATGCATCATTTCAAGCCACTAACAATTACATCATTTGGTTTGAGGAAAACTTAGATGATCCATTGATCATGAGGTGAAACATACAACTTGATGGGCTAGGAGATCAATAACTGCATAGGATAATCTATTAAGTCTAATCCTTATACTTAGGTTGATTTTGATGATGAATGTAGTTAAGCAATTAAGTTTTGATGATGAAGAAATATATAAGTGAAGAGTTAAGGTACTATCTGATTACTTACCAATTGTTGCAACGTTAATTTGCTAAGGAGAGTAACATATGAAGACTTCATAGAAATTTAAGTTAAGAGAATGCTCAAAAAGAAACAACTCAAATTTCAAAAATGTTTCTAAAGAAATTCCATGTTTCAGAAGTATTTAGAAATGTTTTAGAAGCATTTCAAAAAATAGGTGTGAGCCTAAGAACCATTTTTGAATATTCAAAAGTATCTCAGAGGTTACTCAGAACTTCATTAGAAACTAAGAAGCAATTCAAAAATGGTCAAAAGCATTTCAAAGACAAGGTGTGAAATACTCAGAAGTACGTGAAGATAAGAAGCAACACATAATGCTAAGAAGTATTTCAGAAATACAAGCTCAAAACTTTTTCAGAAATGCAAGCTCAGAAGTATTTCAGAAATGCTAAGAAGCATTTCAGAAAATGTTAAGAAGCACTTTAGAAGACAATGAGTGAAGTTTAGAAACCCTTTAGAGAAAATACGTAAAGCTGAAACCATCTCAGAAATGCAAAGAAACATTTCAGAAAACATTCAAAAGCTATTCAGAGATAACATGTAATGCTAATAAGCGTTTTGGATAATGTTCAGAAGCCATTCAGAAATTCTCAAAAGGATTTTAGAGAAGAGTCGAAATTCCTTGGGAGACAAGAAAGTTCATAACAGATCAGAAGTACTCAGATGTACTTCAGAACACCTTCAGAGATAACTCAGAACCTCTTCAAAGACAAGGCATAAGCCTTAGGATTAAATCCAAGGCTTTAGAGGAAATTAAGAAGATCTCAAGAATCACCTCAAAAGTAAAATGGCCTAAGTAGAATGGCATTTTTGCACTTAGAATTTCACTAGTAAGAACTTTTGAGAATGCAGAGAAGTTACTTAGAAGCATGTAGAAGCAATGTGGAATGGTATTTCTACACTTAGAAGTTCATCAATAAGAACATCTAAATACTCTCAGAAATTACTCAGAAGCATGCAAAAGCAATGCAAGAAATTGTTTCTACAATCAAAAGTTTAATAGAAAGCACTTCAAAAATAATTCTGAGGTAACTCAGAAGCATGCCTAGGTCTCCAGAAATACTTTAGAATTATAATGCTCTACTTCAGAAATAGTTTCTGCAACTAGAAGTTCGTTAGAAGAACTTCAAAAATGATCAATAATAGTGAAGCTCATAAGTTTAGAAGACATTTCTGAACTCAGAACCCTATCAAAGGCTCTTCAGAATCTCTTTCAAAGATAAGGTGTGAACTCAAAATCATGTCCAAAACATTTCTTATGTCTCCAAAAATAGTTTAGCAAAGCTTTCATGTTTCAAAATTATAAACAAAAGATCAATAGAAGTAAAACTAAATGAAAACAGAAGAAGTTTCTGTGCTTAGAAAATTTTCACAGGCAATACAAAAGCTCTTTAGAAAAGTATCTTCAAGAAGCCCAGATTTAAGAAGTTCATCAGAAGCAGAATTCAATCACTCAAAAACTCCTCAGAGGTTTCTCAGAAGTAAGAATTTGACTGATGAACATATCAAAAATAAGTATTAGCCTTTAGAAAGATCTACCATGTAGAAAGGCTATCATTGTCGCTAGCTCAGAGAAGGCAGTCAGAAGTAAGTTCATAGTAACGTTCTATGTAGAGGCAAAAATGCACACTGTAGAAAAACCTCAGAAGTTTCTAAGAAGCAACTCAAAAGTTGCTCGTAGGCAACTTAGAAAATCTTCAAAGGCATTTTTAAAAAGCCCAATCATAAGAAATTCATTAGAAACAAAGATGCAAGCTTCAGAGGCTCTTTAGAAGCTCGTCAAAAGCTTATCAGAAGCAAATATAAGACCATTGAGATTGTTAGCAACCAAAGCAACCAAAAACAATCCTCAGAAGTTCTGAATACTTATCTCAGAACTTCTGAAGATGGATATAATGATAGAAGCTAAGTAGAAGAAGAAGAAGAAGAAGAAGAAGAAGAAGAAGAAGAAAATGACAAGGGTTCGAGTTGTCCTTTTTCAAATGGTTGAAAAATAACTTAAAGTAATCATAAAAACTAAAGCTTCTTCCACAACTAATAAAAAGATTTTTCAAACTGTCAGAAAGCTAATTAAAATAATCATAACAGCTACGATGTTTTCCATAGATTATAAAAGGAAGATTCAAACGTTTGAAAAAAAACAGATTTGAGAACAAAAAAACGTTCACTCAAGCAATTATAAAAGCTCTCAAATTTAACTCCACGAAATCATCTCCATTGTTCCACATTCCAACAAGCAGTCAAAGCCAATCATTCAATAGACTTGGAGTCTAATCTTTATTACTCCTTACTGCTATATCATTGTGTTTTTTACTACACTTCATAAGGATGTGTTGAACCTTTTTGATTTTGACAAAAAGGGGAAGAAAAATGTGAGAGACTTGTGTATGCTAAAATAAGGAAGAATGATAACAAGGGTTGAACCCCATAGAATTATATAAGTCAATTATTTAGGGAAAGATTATAATTTTAACCATTACAATGTTAATGGCTTATATTCAGGGGGAGATTACAATTTTAACACTTCAAATTTTAATCACCAGTCTTCAAAGTTTTGTCATTATCAAAAAGGGGGAGATTGTCTGGAGTATTATGATTTTGATGATAACAACCTATCAATAAGCATTCACTTCTGTACACGTTATCTATTGTTTTCGTATATAAGTTGTTGGTAAGCTTTGAAAACCATTATTGTAAGAGTTGTTGGTGAGCTCTTGGAAAAACCAATAGCGTGAGTTTCTAGTTAGCTTGAGAAACCAGTGTAAGAGTTCTTGGTTAGTTCGAGAAATCAAGTATGATTCCACTGGGTATAGTGGAACCCAAGGTTAGTAAACCTTGGAGAGTAGAGTAGGTGTCAAGAAAGGACCCGAACCACTATAGATCATATGTGCAACATTCTTATTTTCCTACTTTCTATTGTTATACTATTCATGTCATTTGGATTAGCACGCAAACATGAAAAAGAGGAATTGATTACTTAAGGGTTAAGGAAATATTTTCTAAACCCAATTCATCTCCCTCTTGGGTACCACCTAACGGGGCCAACATAATCTGCAATTTTTCTTCGGTTCAAGGCCCGATCCAACCCTTTAGACACAAATAGATGACTCCTAAATGAGACGGGCACTGGCTGTGAAGATGACATCGAATTAACCACATTTTTAAGTTTAGATTCGGGATGTTGTATTCTACGATAAAATTGTGATTTAAGTGAAGAGCAGGTATAGATTAAATACGCAAAAATCAGAAATACTAATGTGGGATTAAGTTTTTAAATTTACAGGTTGATCTTTTTTCGTTTATGGGAATTTACACAGAATTGATTGAACCTTAGAGCTTGAATACTTCTCGTTGGTTCGAAGCAATCGATGCACGCAGTTACAGTCCAACGTGTACGGCATCAACATGGTGCCTCTTCTGCCATCTCTATTGAGCAAATTTGAAGGCTCGAGTGTAGTTTTTTGGAGAAATAGATGTACATATAAATGGATTCTTATGATTCTTATGTGTAATCAGGCTTATATTAATTAAGGTGAAGTGTACCGGTATATTCCCAGGTCCTGCAAGTGGGGGTGGGGTGACATCATATTTTGGTGTTTAAGAATCTCAAACACATATGAGACAATTGGAAAGTAGAATAATCGCAAAAACCAAAAGTTCTACGGGAGGATCTTCTTATATGATATTAAAAGTGAGAAAAAAAAAAGAAGACATAAAATAACCCAACTTTACCTAAAAACCTATGCTTAAGTAGCGGCCGTACGCAATGTTCCCATGTTAGTTGTACTTATTACGGTTTTCCTACCACGTGAATTTTGGGCCTTATTTTAGACGTTTCAGTTGCTGAATGATGTCACAAAATCAAGATCACACTCGCTCCGCACCTCTCTGCTCCACGGATTCACATCCGTCCGTACAATACACACCGTTAAATTGTAGCATTTCCAGCTCTGATGGCCCCGCTGCGCCAAGGGACATAAGCAAACAAAATAATGGATGTGATGCGTCTGTCTAAAACTTTAATATACATTCATGGGATCCAAGTCCAACGCCCTTTGCCATGTACATATATTATGTTGCATGAGCTTTCTTTGCTACCATTAGAAAAAGTTGCAACATCCGAATCTGAGCCCAACTTGTTAACATTCATCTGCACATCCTTCTCAAATTAAGCATCATTTAACGTCATTATTCCAGAAATAAGAAAGATAAAGTCTCCCACACAGGTCCCAAAATATCCGAGTAGGCCTAGGTGCTTAATTTGGATGCTTTTAGGACACTTCAAACGATCCGCACCGTCGATTTTTATGGTCTCTCCGGATGACGCAGCTACCATTGCGATCAGTAGAAAGTCCTCAAATCAGTGGCCAGTTGCCAATGTGAATTTTGTCGCACCTGTTATCCATGGTAGACCCCAACGAAAATTGATGTTGATCTCTTACATGGGCAGCACATGTATATATAGGAGTTTAACGCAGCATATGGCGCACAATTGATTATCCCATGTATCAAATGGCGCACTTGATCGTCAACTTAGATGTTTGAGCACTAACCACAGGGCGAGGGAGAAAAAGTTGCATTGTATTCCAACATAGGAAACGATTCCTCGTTTATGATTTTAAATCGGAGTACACAAGTGTTAGCCGGTATTACCAGAACAAGCAAAGACGGTGAGAACCACGATCACCTCATTTTAGGAAATGGTGTGGTGGTGACATTCCATCTATGACTAAATAACCCAACCAACTCCTTTTCAAGAAAACGTTCCATTTCTTCGCTAGGCTTAACTATGGTGGGGCCCACACCCCTTCTCCATTGCTCTTCCCTAAAGCTAAGTATAATCATTTCCTCTTTTCAAATCCCCGTCCTTGTGCTTAAAACTATTTTTTTTAATCTAAATTGCTTGCGATCCATCCAAGCAAAAGTCATGGCTCATGCACACATCAATGTGGTGAATGATTCGCATCAATCAACAGACAGCCTCACTTTCATAAACACAACATCCAAATTTCCTACCTACGTATAAAACGTTCTAAACGACATTTTAAACAACCTGAAGCAATACCCTTTTTCTATGCTCACTGGATTGACTGCATCATCCTTTGACCTACTCTTCACGTTTCCCCACATACCCACAACAATGGATTTTGCATACGCCGGCCCGCTTCCCATTTCTGGGCATTGACGTGGGAGTGCCAAAAGATAAAAGCCATTGCAGTCACCAAATCGGGAAATGGGTTTCTGAGGGTCCGTCCCAGAAGGTGGACGTACATGTCGGTCCCCCAGCCCCGGGCATTTGAAATATTCCACAAACTAAGCCAATAAACTCCCAGATAACGAACAAAACAAGATCAAAATCTATATGTATAAAAATATGTGATGCACATTATTTTTATTAATTAACATCCTTGAAGGATTCAATTAATTAAAATTCACAAAAATATGGATAATTACAATAAAAATCTTAATAGCAAGTGATCCCAAACGATGAAATATTGTCGCCATTCGCCATGCCATGTGCTGACGTGGGAATGCAACAAATTTTGACGTACATCTCATCTTAAAGAGAAGAAAGATGAAATGTCTCTAGTAAAAGCAAGAAAGGTCCCCTAGTCTACTTGGACATTAATTATGAAGCAATTTTAGACGAGGAGGAAATAAAGAAATGTGGCTTTACAAGGAGAATTACAGAATCTGTACATGGAATAAAAGTTGTATTTTAACTACACCACGTCATCATAGAATGAGCGCTACTGTATATAAGAATTGCATAAAAGCCTGATACGTCTGTACGACAATCAACCAGGCTAGAAAGGCCTGTCTTGTGAACAACCACTTGAAGTTTTAGGGTGGTGGGAAAGCGTTTATCAGTCTCGGCGACCAGTGTAGATAATGTTTTTACAGTAGCTGCATAATCTGGTGAGTCAGCAGGCTGATAGATAGCAACTAACTTGCAGAAGAAGCACTTTCACAAGGAGGACTTCGAATCAAAAGTCACGATCAAGAATAAAGGAGGTTAATGACCCGTTTTCCAATAGCTCTGCTTCGCGTCCCTGGATCCTGTCTCAACTCATACATTGCCAAACTATTCATTAATAGTGTATTTCTAACGCATTACCCCTGGTAGTTGCTCTGTAGGCAGCGCAGTTGGGATCAAGTGCAAGCATAGCAACAGATATGTTGTGGAGTGACTCAGATAACGTCTCCTAGAATTTGCTGTTAATTTACTCTGAAATGCCGATTATAACTATAATATGTATCCTTATGTGAAATCTTGTCTATTTTGCCAGGATTGCCTTGGCTACTGTCCTTTTAAGTATGCTAGAATAAAAGGATATTTCAAATATTACAGACTGTCAGAGTTTTCTATAAAAGAAATAGTATAAGAATATTTGGTTGGAGGAAAAGAGATAGAAAAGATGAGGAAAAGTGGGTAATTAAATGTTCTTTTTCCACATATGGTCTTTTACCCTTCATTTTCCTGAATTCAAACATTTAGTGATAATCATCTAGTATGATTAATTAGTAAAACATTATTTTTTATCTATTTACAAACCACTATTTTTAATAGTTTTCCTGTTTTTACTGAATGTGGTACTTCTATGCTCTGTCAGGTTAGGAATTAAGTTGCATAATTCATGAATTAAAAGCTAACAATAAGATTTTTGAGGGACAAGCAGAAAATGCATAATCTAAAGATCTTCAACCGGAAGATTAGTGAACCTCTACTACTGCTTCCGCTATAATCAACATCATCATCCTCCCATCGATGTTCCTATTGCAGAAGCCTAGCGCAATTCTTGTTCTTTGATGTGTCCATTCACCTGCTTGCGTACTCTTTCCTTTGAACAGCCTAAAGGGAAATGTATATGCTATCCAACCGTCAGATTGACTGACCCATGATTGGCTTCCGTGAAAATGCATTAATTATCGCGGAAACCACTCGTGGTTTTGATACTAAAATTAAAATCAATGAATAATATCTTAGAAAGCTTCAAATTCAATGGGAATCCAGATCTAAGTGCAGCTATCATGGAAACTTTGGATGTCATACACACCCCAAGACAATCTGTGTAATGTGCTTACGTCATAATGCAACACTTGTCCCTCCTGTATCAGTTTTCGTCGTCCGTTGTTTTGTTTACAAATCATGAGGCATGGTTTGCTCTACGTGAAATTGGTTACGTAATACTAGTTACTGTACGTAGACGGGGTGAGGAAGTCGATGGCAAGTCGTTTTTAGGTTAGATAAAAAGTAAGACGGAGAGAAGGGGTTGGTCCCATCCGGTGCTCTTGTCGGAGGACGATTTTCGCCCCTTAAAAATAGCGACCAGACCACCTCCCATTCTTCCTCATTCCATCACACCAAAGGAAAAAACCAAAACCGTCATCTGTAGGAGGAGAAGAGATGGGCCACCATTCATGCTGTAACCAACAAAAGGTGAAGAGAGGGCTTTGGTCTCCTGAAGAAGACGAGAAGCTCATCCGTTATATCACCACCCACGGCTACGGTTGCTGGAGTGAAGTACCAGAGAAAGCTGGTGATTCTTTCTCTCTCTCTCTCTCTCTCTCTCTCTCTCTCTCTCTCTCGCTTCAAATACGTAGGAGACGCCTCTCTCTCTTAAGCTTTTTCATTTTCTTTGTTCAGGGCTGCAAAGATGTGGGAAAAGTTGTCGACTGCGGTGGATTAACTATCTAAGACCTGACATTAGACGAGGAAGATTTAGCCAAGAGGAAGAGAAAATGATCATCAGCCTACATGGTATTGTAGGCAACAGGTCCGATTAATAGAAACTCCCTCCCAATTTACTTTATTTTAGTTTTAACCTTTCTTCTATTATATCAAATGTTTCACTAAAATGAGCCTATGGTTAGCAATCTTGCCCAAAGTTCACTTGAAGATCCATGATCATCTTGCTTGTTCGAAACATAAAGGAAAAGGAAGAAGAAGGTGCAAAACCTATTTCGGGTAGTATTAATGTCTCCAGCAAGTCATGCTAGATTCACATCTTGATGGTTTTAGCGTTTTCTTCTTTCATGCGAATGTACACTTGAGTTTGGGTATTGGGGCTAGTTAACATACCCTCCAGCAGGTGAAAGAAGAACAATTTTGGGAAAACGATCTAAAAAGTCCACCTTGACATTTATATTAATGTCCTCACAAGTTCAAATTAGATGATCAATTCGTTGTTTTAAAGGTTAAATGAGTCCAAATGCCAAATCATTAAGCTCTTCGGCGGCTCACATACGATTCATCATACCTTTTGAGAGATTCTCTTTAATGCAAAAGGAGACAGGCTAAAATAAGCCATGGGAACTTCCTGATACCAACAACTGTGAGTAGAATATCTTTCTCTACACAGCACCTCTAGAATCGTTGGCTCAAAATTTCTAGCGCTACTCAGCAACACTCTTACACTTGTGTATCTATCTATCTATTTATCTATCTATCTATCTATCTATCTATATATCTATATA
>JAYJMB010004544.1:0-12865 GCA_036873735.1 Pouteria campechiana | reverse complement strand
TTATCTTTTTAAAGTAAATATTTTAATTTATATTAGTTTTCTACTATGGGTTACTTGATTGTCTAATTTGGATAATTGTTAATATGACAGTATATATTATATCATAAACTATATAAACAAGTGTTACATCCCAAATTCTAGTCAATATTGTAAGTTCAGAATTGATAAAACTTGTTGATCTTAAAATAAGGTATATGATAAACACAAAACCAGGCAAGGTTGAAAATTAAATAGATTTGTAAGTGCAAAAAGAAAATAGCAATTAAAACACATATGCACACAATATAGGAAATACATAAAGGTTATAGTTATTTGGGCAAACTCAATACTTAATTCACTCTCTAAGGTATCCCAACCTTGAGTTCCATTATTCATATATGGAATCACACTTCTCTTGATTTCATGAAATGACCAAGAACTATGACACCACTTTGTGTCTCCAAGCTCACTAGGAAACTCTTTACACCACCTGATTTCTCTGAGCTTATCAGAAAACTCTTAAATGTAACACCCGGGTGTAGAGTTCCAATAGGATGGCTTAACCCAAGAGGGGAAGGGTGAATTGGGTAAATACAAATCCATTGCTTAACCCTCATTGGATTATTTCTCTCTTTTCATGATTGTGTATGGTGTGGTGTAGGATGAATAACAGAGATAATAAAATGCATGAAGAATAAAGCAAATAAAGAAGCATATACACACAAACAAGATGAATTTTAGAGTAGTTCAGGACCCCGTCCCTACATCCACTCTTCCAATGACATCAACTAATTATTCTTTGGGTTCCACTATATCCTGTACAATGGAATACATAAGTGTCTCCGATAGTTCTTCTGGATTTCGGCTCCAGGGAGCATAAAAAGTATCCCTGACACTTCTTCTAGTTTCACAAGCTCACCAAGAAACTTACCCGTTTCAAAAATCATAAGCAAACTTGGTAGTTTTCCCAAGCTCACTACCAACTCATACAACGTGGTTTTCTTGAACTCACCACAAACTCTTTGGTTTCAAGTTTACTAGAAAACTGATACTTTAAAAAGTGTTACAATGAAATACATGGGGGGATATGATCTCTCTCTCTCTCTCTCAGCTCTATGTAATACAAAAAAAATCTTCTCAAAATATAAAGATAATTGTCATAGGAATATAAAGGTTTAAGCTCAAGAAGGATATATGACAGTTTAGCTCTTAGCCATGAGTAGAAGGATTTGCATATGATAAGGCTCATTTGAAATGGGTTCCTTCTCCACCTTCGAATCGTCCTGCTTCTTCTCCTTAAATAGCTTTTTCAAAATCTCAACCATTGGAGAAGATGGGATCCATTGAATACAGAAAGGAGAGCAACATTGAATGTAGCAAACCGTTGATTTTCATCTCCATTAGAGTGCATTGCTTTCAAATTTTGTCTAGAGTTGTTGCACCATGTTTGTTGACAGAGAGGAAGATGACTAGTTGTGTTGAAAGATGTACCTCTTATTGACTAGTCACAGCTAGACGGACTGCAACGCCGCTTATTGCCGAAAATGGAGATTGAGACGAATCTGCATAAAGAAAGTGTTGAATGCAAATACCATATTAAAGCAAGTCACATGAATTGTTTAATCCTTGGACAAAGTCATAGTCTCTTTCTGTCTGCATTTGTGTGTCATTAGTTGCAGACAAATTCTTCATAGGTTTATTTGTTAGTTGAACTTCCATAAGAATAATTTGTCTATTACAAGTAGTAGGCAAACTTTGATGCAGATGAAGTTGTACTAACTGATAGAAAAATACTTCCTTGTTTGTCATAATTTCTCCAAAAGATTTATCTGTTAATCAATCCTTCATGTATTGCTTTGTCTGTTAAAGATAATAGACTAACTTTAAATGATGCTGGTGAAGATAAGCTGATCAATTGACACATATTTCCCTTAATATGAATAGACAAAGTAAGATATACTTCCTTTATTCTTCGTCATATGTTGGAGGTGATAGACGAAGTTAACTTCAACTTGCTCAATCAGATGGAGTGTGACATTCATCTAATGTAAGCAATAGACAAATTGTGTTATGATTTGTCTTGGATAGAATACTTTACACATCACATTTGTCTGTCGCAGGTTGTAAATGATCATGCCTTTGTTTATTGTAGCCCATTTCGATCCAAGTAGCTCTTTGTTTATTCCGCTTCGTCTATACTAACTGTGCAAAATTTACTTCATCTTCTACTTTTGTTGATACTTTGTCTATTGTAACAAACGACCTTGTGATCCAAAGACGAGGCACAACTCTTTAGCTTTTTTACACTCTTCGAGCAACAAAAGGTGTTTGTTCTAGCAACTTCTATTTCTCTTCAATATTGATTTGTCTGTCTTGGCTCAGCTGAAGTTGCATTCACTTCTATATTTATATTGCCTTTCTGCCCTCAGACTAATCTGTTCTTCTAACTTTGTTGATCAAACAAAGTTTTTTTCTTTTGTTGCATGATTGTCTAGGAGACAATTTCTTCTTTCTTCCTTTGTTCATTTGTCTCCCAAGTCGTTAAGTTGTTTCTTCATCCTTTCACTTTGTCTTTGACAAACTTGGATCAGATTAAGTATAAGTGGTCTAAATTTCTTGAATGCAATTTATGCTCTCTGATCATAACTTCTTCTTTAACTTCTTGTTTTATATTTGTCTATTGATATTTTCTCATTGAGGTTGATAGACAAAGCAAACTCGTTGTAGCACATCTTCGAAGTTTTATTTTTCTCCCATACTTTTGTTCATGGAAGCTTCTTTTAAACAATTGAAACCTTTTTTTGTTGCTTATCTTTTGCTTTCTTCTTCTTCTTCTTCTTCTTCTTCTTCTTCTTTCACGATTTTCATCACTTCATCTCCTTTGAACGTAGCAGATAGCTATGGCAATTTGTTGCAAATGATCATGATTCTGCACTTGCTACGTTGTTAGCTTTCATATAAATAATATCAGAATGTATTTTACCCTCATGTATTTTTATCATTTTGTAAAGCAAAGATAATATACATCTCTATTAAATGCATAAATGAAAGCTTAAGTAATTATGATGCATAATATTTTTTTAGCAAATTTATATAGTAAAGGTTAAATAATGTTTATTATGTGCGCACCATAAAGTGAAGATTGTATGCTTGTTTAATTTAAACATTTATGATTATGTGTTTATGGTAATTAATGTTATTAATTCATAATCATATATGTGATTGTTACAGATTTAGGCATACAAATTTTTTATCTTAATACAAGTTTTGTTATTGTCAAAATCATATACAATAATGCTGACACTCTCCCCCTTTTTATGATGATAAAACTTTGAGAACTTGTACAAAAATTAGGAATTTTCTTTTAATCGTCCCTTGAATATCTAACTTATATAATCCTATGGGTTCGCCCTTTTATCAATTTCCTAATGCTTAATCATTTCTCTCATAAGTCACTCACATTTCTTAGAAGTCTCTAATATTTCTCCCCCCCTTTTTGTCATAATCAAAAAGATTTTAGTTATAATCATTTTTATTTCTCTTCCCTTAATTATATTTTTCTTTTTGTTTATATATATATATATATATATATTCTTTCTTCAAGTTCTTCTCCCCTTTTGACATGTACTGGTGGTATTTTATTTCCCTTCTTGTCTCTTAGTGCGCTTGTAGAAATTTATCTCTCCCCCTGTCACCTAGAGCCCTTATTTGTATTTCTCTTCTAAATCACATAGTTCCATCATCATGTGTCATGCATATTTAAGGGCAGCGAGCTTTCATTAATATTAAGAGGATAATTGAGATTTTAAACATGTAAGCAACTTGCAAATATAGTTCAAGTATTATTTCAAGAATGTAAACATCTTTTTAGCTTGCATTAATTTATATATTCTTCATCAAAATTATTTTATTCAAGAATGTTGATATTCAAAATGATTTCATGCAAGTAGATAAGTCTTATGATGATAGTGCATGATTCTAAGTTATTGAGTTTAGTGTTGGGTCATTGTCTTTTAATGTGCATCCATTTTCTTCTTCTGACTATCATTATTATCAAAGGAGATGGTTAGGAATTTTAATGATAGAGTTAATAGGTTGCTTGGAAAGTGGGAAGACGCTTTGAATTCTTTGTCATATATAGAGTAGTTAGAGACAGGATGACATTTCAGTGTACACTAGAGTAGTCATGGCATCTTCAAGTTCTCCTTCAAGGCAAATACAAGTTTATGATAATGCGAATGTAGAGAAAATTCAATTTCTTCATGATAGGATTAAAGTGTTAAAGGAAGATTTGTTCTATACCAAGGGTAGTACTACTCATTTTAAGTGTCTTTTGACCAAGAATTCCATGGCTTACATGGAAGCCGTAGAACGCATTAAGAATTTGGAGACGGAATTAGCCAAGACTTATTAGAGAATTGATGATTTGGAAATAATTGTTAATGTTTTAGCTGAGTAAACAATTTCTCTTTTATTTTTTTTGAAGTTTTGAACTATCCAACTGCTTAACTTTATCTTTTAGTTTTTATGCTTAATGATTTGCAATTTTCTTTCAAAATTCTATGCTTATGATTATTAAATTAAATTCTTTATGAGTGTATTATTATATCAAACATTTGGATGCAGTTAGCATGGTTTATTCATCAAAATCATATTCCTAAAGTGACAATGCATGTTCCTATTGGATTCTATTTGGATCTCTATTATTCGAGAGTCTATTCTAGGTTATCTCCGTTAATAAATTACTATTATTGTTTTTATTAAGAGAATGGTTATTGAGGTTTGAGCCATAGAGTTAATGCATCTCTCAGGAGTCGGTTGTGACCTTAGGTATTCTCTGCTTCATCTATATTAAAAGATGACAATTTGACTTAGGTTAGTATAGAGTTGAGAAGTTAGAGATGGAGCAGAATAGGATGGAGGGAAGTAGTCAAAATTTCTTTTTAAAGGAAGAAGCGAAGCAACCAAGGAAGAAACTGAGGTAGGCTAAGAGGACGAATGAAAGCTCAGACCTTCTTTTGACATGCCGTTGCAGATATTATGAAAGAATTATGGATCACATCAAGGTGTTGGAGAATGAGTTGGCTGTGGCTCAGCAAAGGGTTGAGGAGTTAGTAGCTGTTATCAAAGTTTTAAGAAAGTAGAGGTTTCTTATTTTCTTTTGTTTATGTGTTTTGATGTTTTTATTATCTTTTCAAGAGATCCGTTTAGAACTATTTAATTGATTTACCAAAATGAGTTATTATGAGTTAAATATTCACATGCATTATAGTTATTACTAGATTTATTTTTTTATGTTTTTATTTAGGATGTTTTAGATTAAGCCTTAACAGAAGTTACAGAAGGAATGACTATGAATGGAATTTCTATTTGAGACCTTAAACTGTGAAGTTCCCAAAACAGGCTTGACAATGCCTTATGATTGTAAAGGTGTTGAAGGTTAATCATTTAAAGTTTATTAATATTTTTCAAGATGATTTGGCTTAAGCAATCAGTTTAAATCTATTGCAGTTCATTCGGAGGCATCTAGAGTATATAGTAATAAAATATATAATCAAGTTAGATAACTTATCACTTTTGACACATTCTTTATAGATACCTCATTTGAGCTCATAAGTATTGTTGTTGGTCTTGATTATTTGTTTAGCTTTTGCTATTTGAAGGTGATGATCCTTCCTCTGAGATTTAATATTGTCTGGGATATAATCTTGACTTATTCAGTCATTTCTTTACATCTGGAACTTAAACTTATTGGCTCATTTGCTTGGATTTGTAAGCTGAGAAGAGGGTTTTAATTTTTAATTTTTCTCATTCTTCTTCTTTGTTCATCTCAAGCTCTCTTGCATACACTTAAGAAAATCTTGCACTTTCTCTTCATTGATAAGCTCAAACATATATGAACATGCATTCCCAATGTATTAGGCAAAGAGTTATTTTATCTTTAATAGTATGCAGAGAATCAAGCTATTAAATTAAAGTAGTTTTCATGAATAAACAAAATAAATATTCTGCTTTAATCACTCAATGTGTTTATTTGAACTAGCATAGTTATCAATAATATTTAATCCTATATACTAGATCAGCTCAGTCTTGCTTATAGCTTTTTTTAGCATAATCAATCAATTATGTTTTTATAGTTTTAGTATAATTTAAAGTTATATGTCTTTTAGGTATTTTTATCTTTAAGTTGTTTATTATTATTTGAATTGTTGTTCATTTTCTCGTTTGTTTTATGTTTTGAGAGTTTTTATCTATCTAAAGTTAATTCCTAGGTTATGTACATGAATGATAAAGATATGTTCAGAAATTTAAATAAGAATTCTTATATTAGTTAGTATCTAGTTGTATAGTAAGGAAAAAAATTTATATATGATTCTTATTTTATTTTTTTCAGGGATTTATTTATTTTATTTTCTTATCATTCCTTAGTTCTAATAAAATTTTGTATAGATTGCTTAATATTTTGATTTCCTTATTTTGGGTTATTTCTAGGATGTAGTTTGTGTTTTCTGAGTATGAATTATTCTTACTCTAAGTCCTAGGTTCCACATATATAAATAAAAGAATATGAACTCTAAATTTTATCAATAAACAAATGAATGAATAATATAATTGTAAAATTGAATAAAAATT
Organism: Pouteria campechiana; assembly: GCA_036873735.1. NCBI lineage: Eukaryota > Viridiplantae > Streptophyta > Magnoliopsida > Ericales > Sapotaceae > Pouteria > Pouteria campechiana. The sequence continues at coordinate 6,253 of JAYJMB010004544.1, read as the reverse complement.
TGTATAAACATGAAAATAAAAGCTGTTAGAGAACTAAGCATGGATTCTGATTTCTAATTAATAAAAGAATAAATAATTAGATATAAGCAATTGAAGAACTGAATTTAAATAAAAGAAAATGCATAAATAAAATTCTACATATGTAAGAGTAAAACATGTAAATGAACTTCTAATTACAGATAAAATTCTAATGTAACTTGTAATAATATTTAGTTGAATTATAAAGTCACATGAAGTAAAAGTTAGTTTCTACAAATGAATTAGAAGCAGATGTACACATAAAACTTTAAAAACTAAATTCTAATGCTAATAAAAATTGAAATGCAAAGAATGATACATAATATGTGGTAGTTTGAGTATGAGTATCATACCTGCACTTACCTTTTGAAGGAAGTTGGTATTTTATCATATCTTTTCATTTTGTTTCTTCAAACTAGGCTTCCTTTCTCTTTCTTCTTCTTCAGAAGTTTATTTTCTTCTTTCTTGGATTTCCTGCACTAAAGTTAATTTAAATAATAACACAAGTGGTATGTGAGTGCCTAGTGTTTTGCCCGTTAATAATTTATCTTTAGCTTGTCTAAGATTTCTCAAATTAGTTAAGAAGCCAAGACATCCTTACGAATAGTGGAATAAAGAGCATATAGTGAGTTTTCAACATTTTCGGCTCTGCTCTCATTTCATCCTTGCTTATGCCAATACAGAAAATTTTCATAGATGAAAATAATTTGGCCATAAGAGATGTTTCCAATCTCCTTTTCCATTATATCTAGTTTAATCTATAAAAAATTTGGAAGATGAAAGATGGACTACTCTTTGAAGAACATTAAGGATGACAATGTTGGGTTAGCCAAACGGATCACTAAAATTGTTTATCTAGCCTGCTCTGATACCACTTGTAGGGTTCCCATAGGATGACTTAACCTAAAAGGGGAGCGGTGAATTGGGTAACTAAAAATTCATTGCTCAACCCTCGTTGGATCATTTCCCTCTTTTCATAATTGTATGTGGTGTGGTGTAGGATGAATAATAGAGATAATAAAATACATAAAAATATAAAGCAGATAAACAAGTACACACACACACACAAACAAGATGAATTTTATAGTGGCTCAAGACCCCATCTCTACATCCACTCTTCCAAGGACACCAACTCATTGTTCCTTGGGTTCTAATATACCTTGTACAATGGAATACATAAGTGTCCTTGACACTTCTTCTAGATTCTAACTCTAGGGGGCATAAACAAGTGTCTCACCCATTTCAAAAATCACAAGCAAACTTGGTAGTTTTCTCGAGCTCACTACCAACTTATAAAATGTAGACTCCCTGGTTTCAAGTTTACCAGAAAATTGACACTTTAAAAAGTGTTATAATGAAGCACATGGGAAGATATGATCTCTCTCAGCTCTGTATAATATAAAAAGATCTTCTCAAAATATAAAGATAATGGCCATAGGAATATGAAGGTTTAAGCTCAAGAAGGATATATGATGGTTTAAGCTCTTGGTCATAGGTAAAAGGATTTGCATACAATAAGGCTCATTTGAAATGAGTTCTTTCACTACCTTCAAATCATCCTATTTCTTCTCCTTAAATAGCTTCTTCAAAATCTCGACTGTTGGAGAAGATGGATCCGTTGAATGCAGAAATGAGAGCAACATTGAATGTAGCAAACTATTAATTTTCATCCGTTGGAGTGCACTAATTTCAAATTTTGTCTCGAGTTGCTGCACCATGTTTGTTAAGAGAGAGGAAGATGACTAGCTATGTTGGAAGATATACCTCGTATTGACTAGTCACAGCTAGACAACAACATTGCTTATTGCCTAAAATGGAGATTGAGATGAATCTACATAAAGAAAGTGTGGAATGTAGATACAATATTAAAGCAACTCACATGAATCGATTAATCCTTGGACAAAGTTACAGTCTCTCTTTGTCTGCATTTGTGTATTATTAGTTGTAGACGAATTCTTCATAACTTTGTTTGTTAGTTGAACTTCTGTAAGAATAATTTATCTGTTGCAAGTAGTAGATAAACTTTGACACAGATGAAGTTGCACTAACTGATAGATAAACACTTCCTTGTTTGTCATAATTCCTCTAGAAGATTTGTTTGTCAATTAATCCATCATGTATATGCTTTGTCTGTTAAAGATAACAAACTAACTTTGAATGGTGCTGACGGAAATGAGCTGATCGATTAACACACATTTCCTTTAATATGAATAGATGAAGTAAGATATGCTTCCTTTGTTCTTCATCATCTATTGGAGGTGATAGACGAAGTTAACTTCAACTTGATCAAACAAATGGAGGGTGACATTCTTTTGGTGTAAGCAATAGACAAATGGTGTTCTAATTTGTCTTGGATAGAATACTTTGCACATCGCATTTGTCTGTCATAGGTTATAAATGATTATGTATTTGTTTGTTATAGCCCATTTTGATCTATTCAGCTTCATCTATGCTGACTATACAATATTTACTTCATCTTCTACTTTGGCTGATACTTTGTCTATTATGACAGACGACCTTTTGATCTAAAGATGAGGTACAACTCTTTAGCTTTTTTACACTCTTTGAGCAACAGAAGGTGTTTGTTCTAACAACTTCCATGTCTCTTCAATATTGATTTGTTTATTTTGGCTCGGCTGAAGTTGCATTTCCTTCTATATTTATATTGCCTTTTTGTCTTCAGACTAATCTGTTCTTCTAACTTTATTGATCAGGCAAAGTTTTCTTCTTTTGTTGCATGATTGTCTGGGCATCAATTTCTTCTTTCTTTCTTTGTTCATTTGTTTGTCAAGTCGTTGAGTTGCTTCTTCATCCTTGCACTTTGTCTTGGATAGACTTTGATTAGATCAAGTATAAGTGGTCCAAATTTTCTTAACGCAATTTGAGTTCTTTGATCATGGCTTCTTCTTTAACTTCTTATTTTGCATTTGTCTATTGATATTTTCTCATTAAGGTTGACAGACAACACAAACTCATTCTAGCATATCTTCAAAGCCTTGTTTTTATCCCATGCTTTTGTTAATGGAAACTTTTTTTAAGTAAGGATAATATACATCTCTATTAAATGAATAATATGAAAGCTTAAGTAACTATGGTGCATAATATTCTTTTTTTAGCAAATTTATGTAGTAAAGGTTAAATAATGTTTATTGTGTGCGCAATATAAAATGAAGATTGTATGCTTGTTTAATTAAACATTCATGATTACATATTTATGTTAATTGATGTTTATTAGTTCATAATCATATATGCGATTGTTAGAGATTTAAGTATACAAACTTGTTATCTTAATACAAGTTTTGTTATCATCAAAATCATATACAATAATGCTAACGTGGGTGCTAAATTTTTAGTTTTAGTATCTATGTGATTGAAAATGAATTGAAATGTAAAGTTATATTTTAAGAGACGAAGTAATTGGACATGATTTAGATTTATATGAGGAAAATTTTTGTATTTTGATGATGCATAAAAAGATGATTAAATATGTATTTTAATGTTAGAAAATATGAAAAACTATTATGTGTTAAATATATGAGCAAAATATCACAAAATAGAAGGAGCCAACAAACTGGCGCAGATGGGGGCAAGGGTGATGGGCAAACGGACTGATGCCACCAATGCTAGTCAGTGGATAAAAATGGGGGGCCCAATTTTTTGGCCATTCCGTTTTGTTTCTTCCTTTCCCAGTTCTGTTTTCTTTCTCCCCATGCCCAAGACTCATAATTCTACCCTTTTTTATGCCATTTAGCTAGGAATTCATGTGTTTATCATTGAAAACCCATCATTATTGTATTCAAACCCTAGTTTTCCTAACTTGGACTATGGGAATGGAAGAAATGTGGTTTTTGATGATTGGATGGAAGATTTGGAGGATTTGAGCATGGATTCTTGTTCATGGAAGGAAGTCACGTGTAAATATCAAAGTAAATCACTTTTCCCTATTCAAAAATTGGATTTTTATGTTAATTAGGGTTTTGGAGAAGACGAATAGCTAAATTTGGGGAAATAGTGGAATTGAGACCAAAATTCCTAGATTAAAGTGTTTTGGCTTTGTTAAATTGCTTTTCCCCAACTGAAATGTGGGTTTAGACTCAATTAGGGTTTTTGGTGAATAGTAAAATTTGAGACATTTCATGATATTGTGTAATAATTATGGGAAAAATGAGTAATTCATGCTTATTAACATTTTGGGGCTTGTTTGAGCATGAAAAATCCTGATTATGCATTAGCCCCATCTGTGAACAGTAATCTTAGGGGCAAAAGTGGTATTAAACTATGTAATTGATAAAGAGATTTAATTAATAACTTGATTACAATGGTTGTGGCATGATTTGGAGTAAATCAAAGGTGAATATGTGTAATGTATTACTATGAATAGTAACTGGACAACAATAAACATGGGGGTGTTGCATAAAAATGTAATTATACTTGGTTTAATTGAGTTATAAGCATAACAAGCATGTTATTAAGGTAAATTTGATGTTGAATATGCTATGAAATTATGATTTGTAATTAGAAATGAAAACCTAATCTCATGTTATAGAACAACTTACAAGTTATGGATGCCTATGAGACATTAAATCATTCCTATATTGAATTGTCAAATAATTACAGGAGGATGAGTATGGATTTCCTTGATTACCCATGTTGAATCATTACGAAGTAAATTATACTTGTAATCTATATGATGAAATGCTTCCAAGAGAAAAGCCATATGAGTGACTAGGCATAAAGTAGCTCGCGATTGATGATGAAAGGGGCATTAATGAAATGTATGGAATACATGACTTGCTTGCCTAAGGAAATAATTAACAATGAATGAAGGCTTGATAACCTTGTTTGATTAGTGATGTGTAAAAAGAGTAATCTATTGGCTTGATATGAATTAGCCAAGTTATCTTATAAATAAATGAGATTGTTGCTCTATACAGGATAATCTGAGAAGGATGAAAAGGCATGAAGCTTGAGGAGTGTATAATGATTCACTCAAGGTAAATAGGCTATCTTTCGAATATATTATTGGAAGGATATAGTGATTATCTCATTGTTTGTATTCATTTAATTATGAGCACATATATATGAATGAGGATTTTGGAAATCCCATGAATGGTGGTTGTAATAGATGTATATCATAAGGAAATAGTTTAGATTAGTTATGTCTCAAACATCTGGTTGTTATTATGTAAGCTATTGGGGATAGAGAATATCCTAATTATGTGATGATGCGTGTATTAATGAAATAGTAAACATTCCAAGGTAGTGTATTTGTAATAAGATTATATGATATGTTGATGCCTGTAAGGCATAAATTGACGTGGTGCTCGAATGACACAAGTACGATAGTACAGACATGAGGGATCTCGAGTAATGGTATAAGTGAATAGATGGTGCCTGAATAACACAGATATGATGTGCCCAAAGTGGCATAGGTGTAATTTGTATATGTTGTGCCAGGATGGTACTATTTTGATATAGATTGCCTGCATAGCTCAGATCATATAATTGTGAACATGTTGCTAATTTTATTATTGTTTTCTATTATGCCTACTTACTAAGTTTGCTTTAACTCATACTTATTTATTATATATTTTTAACTAATAGGCCAGGTGAAGACTCCAACTATGGATTGGGATCAGTGTGCATGAGTAAAAGACCTTTGATGGTATAATAGAATATCGGTGGTATAATAGAATATCGGGATTGGAATCCCTTTTGTATAATTGTATAATGATAAATTATATGATTGTATTGTAAGGCCTTGAAAAATTTTAAAAATATAATTTTTTTTATTATAAAGTTTCGGTAATTTTTGCAGAGTCAACAAATTGTATAATTAAAATTTTTAAAAAATTATTATGAAAAAGTTATAAAATTAAATGAATTATTAATATAAACATGAGGATGAGGTTTGGGGTACACTAAAGTGTATTAAATAAATGATTTAAGTAAAAAAGTAAATAAATTTAAGGCGGTGGAATGCCGAAGGTGTAAATTAGGAAACATATTAAATTTTATTATAGAAAAAATAGCAAAAATGGACTAAAAGTACATATTGATGTGAGGATGATGAGAACATATAATAATCAATGATTCATAGGTGAATAAAGATAAAAAAAATTGCATGTGGATAGCTGAAAAATCAAGTTGCCGGTAACTTTTGGCAAATTTTAGTTAAAATCAAATTTAATTGAGAAATAAATAATAAAATTATGCAAAGATTATATTTAATGGA
>JAYJMB010004543.1:0-12865 GCA_036873735.1 Pouteria campechiana | reverse complement strand
CATCGGCCAGCACATTTATGGATCAATATGTAGCAACCATCGGCCAGGGGTGGTGTGGGCCGGCGGGGTGCTACACTTGAGAAAGTCCAATTCTGAATTTAATAGAGATACTATTTAATCCTTTTGTAATGCCATCTACGTGTTTTGCTACTTTCGAAATTATCAATTCCTCTTCACCTCTTCTAGATCCATCTTCAAGTCACTAGATGGATTGTCATTATCATTTATATATTCATTTGTTTTCGTCAGCTTTTTTGCCTTCTCTACATTAACTTTGTGCCTGTCACACCCAACAAAATACAAAAGTTCTTACCTTGAAAAATATACAATTTAAATTATTTTTTTATAAATTTTATATTAAAAAGTACATATGACATAAAACTATAAATATTTCAAAGTATCTTACTTTTTTCTGAACAACGATAAAATCATCTTCTAAAATTGTCCTTTGTTTTGATTTATATATGTTACATATATTGAACCCACATGCATATTCATAAGGCAAAATCCATTTAGTTATTTTCTTGAATAATAAAAAGAAATAATGATAAATGATATATTTGTTTTAAAAATATAGCATACATATATGTAAAATTCTCTAAAATAATTACAATAAAGTTGATTTTTAAGCTACAAAATAGCCAACCTGAATGTTTTCATTTTCTATTTATCCAATGTAACTTAAAAAAGAATTTTTAATTATGATGGTTTACATGCCCATCAAAGTTTCATTTTTTAATATTAAAAAAGACAAATGAAGCATTTAATCATCGAGTATTACGTAATGAAGAAACAAAATAATTCATTATGTAAAAAATAAAAATAGCATATTTTGAATAAGTCGACCTTTGTTCTTTTTCCCTAATGCATGTGACCCTCACTCCATCACATAAAAATTCAAGAAGAAGAAGAAGAAGAAAGAAGAAGAAGAATTATTATTACACTTTCTCTTCAAAATCTACACATTACTTTACAAATGTTAATCATAAGGTTTGTTTTACAAATGTATAAAACTTAGAAGGTTTGTTTTGCTAATACCTAAAATATGCTTGCAAAAAAGTAATTATATAAGTCTAATTTACAAATAGCAAATGATTCAAAAGAAGGGACCTCTTTATGTTTAAGTCAATCGAAGATGATTAAATAAAATTTAATTCAAATATCATCCTTAGTATTATCAATTTAGTTAAAATATGAGAAATCATTTTAATCAAAAGCCTACATGGCTAAACTAGTTAAAAATGTATAAAATTACATATAATATAAAAATTGCTCATATCAATCTATGCATGTATTAAAATATAATGAAAGTTTGTAAAATTATAAACTAATATAAGATGAAGGCTTTCAAAGGTATATATGCATAATTATATCTTTTAGGTCCTACAAAAAATAAAAAAATTTTAAAAAATGGATATCAGCTTTCAAACGATGCTAATTTTGAGCTCTGAGTATTTTATTTAAATAATCTTTGGATTACTAAATAAACAAATAGTGTTAAACATGTTGAAAAATTAGATTTAACTTAATTATTCATAATGGCAAGAAATGAAAAGGTTACTTCAAAATTTTAAAGGAACCATTCCTTTAAATCATTTCCCTTTACATATACCCCAAAACTAATGCTTTATATGGAACAGATGCCTGCCTACACACTTTTAGAGTAGACACTAATTAGAGAAAATTTAATAAATTCTTATATAATTTTGAAAACTTCTACTGTTACCAAGCGCGTAGGTTTTCAAACAAGGTAAGTTTTGATATCATAGCTGCGGAAATCAAGACGAATACCATGGTTGGTTTAGATTTAGAGGAATCACTGTCATGGGCTCAAAATTAAAAAGTCGCACTGAGATTCAGGCGCTGCTGACAGCAACAAAGAAGAGTTTGTAAATTTGGATAATTCCATACTTTATTATACAAAAACAAAGACATCGTCGGATTCTAGTAATATCTGGAACGCAAAACTAACTGGCATTATTTTTCTATTGCACGGAGCCCACCAACTGCTCCATTAATACAAAGCCAGCCCAATGCATAACGGAGAGGGCCTTACAAGGAATATCGATACACGTATTAGGCTTCTTAAATCTTAATGGCCAGCTGAGGTTTTGCAAGTAGACCCATTAAATTCTCCGGTTTCCAATGCCATCTCTAGTTGAGGAAAGCACGACAAAATTAAACAAGGCAGCAACATCCACAGGATTTTTTTTTATTTTTTATTTTTTAAATCAAGCTGGATTTTACCGATAAATTAAAATCATCATTGAGAATCTTCCCAGCAGTATTATATGCGAATTCAAAGCAAAGTCCATGTGCGATTCTGCGCTCTGTGCCGGATAGACATGACTGACCAAAACTGATACATACAGTAAACCCCGAGCACTTGGGAGTAGCGTGAATGCCCAAGAAGCCATTATGAAAAGGATCATGAAAAAAATTACAGACCCATTGCATGCGTGCATGTGCTGCCCAACAGCAATCATTCGACTTCTGTAAGGATTCTTTTCTTCCGGAATGGTTCCTTGGGCATGCTTCCTGGGGCGCTATGTGCTCTTCTCCTCTCCTCCTTCCTCCTGTCTGCTTCAACCATGGTCCGCCTGAGGGTGGCCGCCTTGTATATTGGTTTTGGCAAGTGCCTATGCCTGCAGCAAATCAGTGTCCTCATTCAATTAGTTTCTTTCACCACAGACTATATAACCTGCTCTACAGAGATCAATGGACGGAGTCGATATCACATGAACCACTGCTCTTTACAGTTGCTATCCTTCAAACTCGTCTAAAACAATGCGGCTTCAAACAAATGTTTAAGAACAAATTAGGACATACCTAATGATGCGCTTGACTTCAGGAAGGTGCTTGTAACGCTCCTTGACAGCTTCAAGATAATCTTGTTTCTTTCGTTCCCTTGGGAGAAGCTGGCATCCAAATGGGTAACCCGGTCAAACTACTAAGGAAGCATGACAATAGCAAAACAAAGGATTTTTCATGTTTGGTGTGGTTGTCAGAAACAAAACAAAGAAAAAAAAAGGAAAAGAAAAGAAAGGGATAAGTGATGATTATAGTGCCTTATGTTACTCTAGGTGGTCCAGGAATTTTCTTTTTATCAGGTCATTATCTTCAAATTTGTCAATTGTGCTGAAAAATCCCCATACCAACTTAGGTTGGGTTGAGGTAACCATCCGTTCAAATCTTAACCTAATCTTATCTGAGCAAAGCCAACCACAAATAACTCCCAAATCATAGCTTAATCTAATCTGAGTAAACTCAACCACCAATAAAACTGCCAAGGCAAAGTTTTTTTGGGTGGGGCATACTTTATGGAGATATTATGTTGTGATAGGGCATTTCATATTTTATTGGCCAGTGTTTTAGTTTTGATGGAATCATACCTAGCATTTCCATAAAGGATTTTTCATGCGCCAACCAAGACCCAATTCAACCCAACCTTGAGCATTGTTTCCATGTAGGTTGGGCATGCATTGACCACCAATTTGATCCAACCTACCTAATTTGCACCCCAAACTGCCACTTTGGGATGTCTATCGACTTTGACCACTAAATTGAATAGAGATAGATCCAAAACACGTTATTCTACAGTCTACACACTCCGATAGGGCATGGTGAGGAATATACTTACCACCCCCAATTGTTCTGATGCTTGAGCTTTCCATAGCCGAAGATTGGTGTCGTCACTCCCGGAAATAACATAAGAGGCATCGCAGCTGAACTTTACACAGAATACCCTAACAGCAATAAGAAGAATTTGTCACATATCAAATACTTCTGTACACAAAAGGATAAAATTAAACTATTCAATGAATTGGTAGCTCAGAAGCATAATAAAAATTGTAAGATCAACTAAACAAACTACCTAGCATTCTTTGACAACTCCTGAAAAATCAACTATAGCCAGACTCCTGAAATTACAGGACCCCTGACAAGCTAAGATTGAAAAATTCTAAATCCAGGAAAAAACAAAAAACCTTTGCATCCTGTTGGTATGGTAGATTTCCCTGCTGTGACCACCATTAAATTTGAAGATCCTCACCTGCAAAAGTTGATTGTCACCCGTTAACATGCAAATGATGGAAGAAACACTGCAAATGACAACTGGAGACATCTTGATATAGATGTAACATACTGTCCTATCATAAGAACCAGTTACAAATTCCTGGCCTGTTGGAGAATAGTCAATATCCATCCTGAAACAAAGCAATGTGCAGGGAGAAAATTTCTTAGGCTTGAGGAGAAATGAGGGATAATGATGCTGAAAAATGAAGACAGGTTAACTTTAAAATCTCCTGAACCACTCACACTGCAGAAACATGATCTTGGTGCACAACCCTGGATTCACTTAGTTTTCTCAAGTCGTAGCTATAGCAGTTGCAATCTTCATTTGCCTACATCAACATGAATAGTAGCAATTTCAGACAGGACAATTAGTGCTACTATATGGCCACAGATCATGGGCCATGTACATATGGTGGAACCAATACCTAGACCCTAACACAAATTTTAAGGAAATCTAAAACCTGATGGAAAGAAATGCCGCAGCTATGGAGGTCAGTTTCCACCATACAATGCGCTAGAGGGGACCTGGCTCCCATGCAAAATAATTCATCTAAATGATAACTTCTTTAATAAATGTGCTTACCGCTGTAAAGTTCATAGGTTCCCGTGGGTTCCAAGAGATGGCATTGGTTTTTGTCTGTCACAGGAAAATACTTAAAAGTTAACTTCTTACAAAAGCAACTAAGGTAGGAAGCATGACACTGTCTTTAGACCAGAGTGCCACCCAATACACGTGAGCATGAAAGGAAAGATAAGGAGATGACATAACAGACAAATCCACTCACACAATAAACTAAGCACAAAAAGGAAAAGAACAGCATCTTTGAAACTGGAGCAAAATTTAACAGAGTAGCTCATATGACATGGGATCTTTTCCTGCTAATGATTGCACAAAATCCAATTAAAAATAAATAAATTCTGAAAGCTTTTACCATCCCAGTTTTCATTAAACATGAGCCAAAAAAATAAAAATAAAAAGTAAATGATGCAACCAAATGACTGAAGTGACACAGTGGCAGATCAATTGAGTTACTGAAGCTCTATGTGAGAGGTTAGTTTCACAACTTCATGCCAGATATTTAGTTACCATCTACTAAAACTGAAAGAAACATGTATATCAGGGAAGAAAAAAACTGAAGAAAAGATGGTGTGATGCTCTTATAGAGTGGCAATATACCTAATAACTAGCAAAATAAACTATGCAATCAATGCCAGAATCAAGATATTATGCTTATAAATCTAATTTCCGAATACAACAATAATGAAAAGTTTTGCAAAATATTTATATTGGCTCATTACATCCATAAATACCAACATAAATCAAATTTCATCTGAAATCCAAAGAAAGCAGATGGGCAAATCAAATATTTAAATCCGTACGGCTGTACCATATTTTGTCATCCACATCAAGACTAATTCCTCAAGTGAGGATGTCTTGATATTCAGAGTCTATGTTAACACAAGTTTTAGGGATAACATACTTTTTTCTATAATACATCCAACTGAATAATACTTGGAAAAAAAAATAATCTTCCCCCAAACTTCTCTGCTTCTCAAAATGTTGCTTGCATCCACACAGCATAAAAGCATGCTGCTAAATTTAATGCATAGTATGTGCACCCATACATATGGTGTGATTGTCATTCTGTTAGAAACTCAACTGATACACCAGTTGCAAAATGGTAAGTCAGAGACGCCAATGGCCTTGCCAAGATTTATCTACGCAAAAAACCTAGAAATGTAAAGAAGAAGAAGAGAACAGATGCTTACATGTTGCAACACTGACAAGAATGATAATGTAAATAGATAATAATAAGAAGAAGAAGAAGAAGAAGCTGCAAAATTCACATATTATGACAGTTCGATGTTTCTGAGTTTACAAAGAATTAGATGGCATTCTACCTTCATGATAAGCTTCCTTGCTGGTGATGACATACGCAGATCATACAATACTATACTGCGGTCACTGAAAAACCAGGAAAAAACAAATAAATAAAAGTGCCTCTGTAGACCAGAAAGATAAATTTAAGGCCATTTAACATGCCAGAAAAAATAAATTTAAGGACATTTACAGTGCACAAATGATACACGTCAAATTCATGGCCCTTTTTAAGTTAACACAAACACACTAAAAGTAAAAGCAGAATACGAAAAGATTAGCGACAAATGTTGCTAACAGAATTTAAAAGGAAAATGTTATTGGATATTTGTAACACCACCAATCATCCATAAGATAGATGTGGTGTGGCCACATAACATGTTCAATAGCCAAATTAAAGCTGCTGAAATTCAAGAGCGATGATATAAGGATGCAAATAATTTAGGACTTAATGAATTTAGATTTTAGAGGAAAGTAAATTTAAATGGTTTGACCAACTATAATAGAAACCAAAAATTGCATTCATTAACACTGAGTTTGTTCAAGTTGCAGACCAAAGGAAAGAGATGGCCCAAAAGAAGAAAGGCAGAAGAGGTGGTTAGAAAAATAGAAATGATCTCCTATAGCTTAAGTGTGAAATGAACCATGATAGAGTAGAATGGCATAACAAAAGACATTTGGGACAAGATTAGTTGGTGCTGCTCTGCTGATGATAATTATTGGAAAATAAAGCTATCTTTAAATTATCATACAAACTAATTATCAGTCCTGATTGATACAGGCATAAAATATGACAAAAGTCATGGTATCAGAATTGCATGAGAATTGGGATCAAAGCAAAACGAAGCTTTGTTACTTCCAGTTTTAAAACAATTTTGGCAATAATCAAAGGAAAAGTACCTACGAACCATTGCTATTCACTGAATATGAATGTGTTCATATATTCTCATCTGTCAAAGCATCTTTGATCCTACAATAAGTTCTATAAACTTCTTCTAAGAAAGCTAGAAATGTAGTACCACCAACAAGCAGAACAGAAAAAATAAATTAAGTTCTAATATTCAAGTATCCTCCTCAAAAGAAGATGGCTATGGAAAAAGCAGTTAATACATACGTAGCTGAGGTTGCCAACACATCTGGCTCCGCCGGATTAAATCGAACAGAAATAACAGTGTCCTTTCCCCATTCAAAACTGTTCACTGGTTGTGACCTTTCACATGCAATTAACTTTATCATTCATAATGTCATAATACAAGTCATCATGGAATAGGGTAGGCAAGCTGAAAGAAAACCTGTTGTGGTCCCATATATCAACCTGAGCACCAGCTGTGGCAAAGAGTTCACCATCCCACTGATGATCTACAGCCCTGAAGACATTAGAATTTTGTATAACTTATAGGATGAAAAAACATTAGAATATTGAAAATTTTGATTATTATACAAAGCTAATTGTACATATTTTGATCAGCATCACCAGGCTATTAAATTTGATATATAATAAAACCATTCCGAATCACAACTTTGAAGCACTCACCAGAAAGCATTCTTCCAAACATAAGCAGCCAATGGCTGAAAAATACAAGGTATGAATTAGGGGGCCTAGAAATTTAACATAAGGCATAAGCATTGCATAAGAGATGCTTGGATAAAGAAACAGCCAACCTTGGGTGAATCATCAGACCAGCCATCTGAGCCAAAAATATCGGCAGGAGGAACATTCCAAAGCCTCACACTGGAACAGGCAGAAAATCATATCAGAATATATGACCTTTTGTTTTGAAAGGCAAGCGCACTGGCTAGGATTTCAACCCTTGATCTATGTGCTTATGCACAGCATAGCTACCACAGGCTATACAGACGGTACACCCCTAAAGGATATATTCCATCTGGTTCTATAAACATAAGCAAGGTTGCTGAAACAAATATGATCATATATTAGCTGATAAGGTGATATTTTCAAAATGACTTCAGAGATAATGTGATGCCCATCCTTACATGCAATCACTTCCACAGGATACAAGAATGCGGCCATCTGTTGATGCAGCCAAGCCTCGAACAGCACCTTGATGCCCTGGGAATTGGCAGACTGTCCGCCTGTTCATTTTTTCAGACAAAACATCATTGCAAAATTCACAGGAGGAAATATCAATTGCCTAAGATGTCCTTTGGTCAGCATTACTCCATCTTATTCACCATAGCCTCGGACGAGGAATGCAAAAAAATGTTAGACAAACCATTTGACGATAACATCAATATGCAGCAGGTAGGTCATTCAAATTCTTATAAATGAGCATTGCGCACATAATAGATTCAGGCATTAATTCGACTGAAGTGAAACATGTGCAACATTATTGTCATCGTCATTGGATAAGCATCCTATCACAACATACCAGCTTTACCATCCGAATGGTTCTTAATGAAAAAGAAGAAACTAGTCCAAACAAGAGTCAAAACTGGTACCTGGATGCTAAATCCCAAAGACGAATATCTGCCGGACAGAGAAAAGGTAAACATCGAATCAATTAGAATATTGCACATTGCAACTAGAGAAGTGCATAAAATCTTCCAAATCCATAGCAGATAACCAAAAAATTATAAAACAGATAAAAAGCATATATGGTTTTTTTTCCTCTCTTTTCCTTCAGAAACCGATTAGTCTCTAATAACATGTTCAAATAACAAATAAAAATGAGAAAAATTGATCCAAGAAGAAACGACAGCAGATTTTTGAGACATGAAGCATGCAACAGCAAGACATAATCTATGTATTTTTTGTTACCAAGAGACAATGATGTATGGAAAATATCACAAGATTTTTAAAAAAATAGCATAGAAATGATGTGGTCAATCCAGTGTTCTTAAAATCAATAATATCATTTACAAATCTACTTAAAACAATATTATTAGGCTTTTCCCATAAATATTGATAATATCATGATATTTTTGAATTACTGGCAGAAATTGCCGATAATATCAATTTTATCATCATTGCTTATGCAATAAAATCGACTCAAAGAGAAAGTTTCCCATTTGGAATCTACTTGCCTTCCTATTCTTTCAAAATTGATTTTTTTTGCTTTGAAACCACATTTGCCACGTAGATTCCCATTTGGAATCTACTTATTACTATCATCTTTTGCACTCACTTGGCCGTCACATTCTACTCCACAGAATTAAATAGCAATAACAGATAGCCTCACTACCACTACAGATCATCGCAGTCCATAACTTCTTTTCCCACTAAAATGGCAATCCAACATCTAAAACATCAAATATATCATAAGTTTTGTTTTTGATATTTGGATCACGCAAAGCACAATTAGATTTGCATCCATTTCCCTTTATGGAAAAAATAGCTGTCTATTTAAAGAAGAAAAAGAGTAAAAGAGTTTTAAAATATAGGTGAAAAGGGACTTATAACAACCAGAACCACAAGCCTGAAACAGGATTGTTCCCACCAATAGAGTTTTGCATGAAGGTCTGCTAAGACCTTGGTCCATTCGAAAAAACAAAAACTAGAGTTGGCTGGCTTTTTTAAGAATAAATTAAATAGAAGACAAACAATGACCAGGGCAGCAAGGAAGCAACCTAAACCTAGATTAAAAAGCACCCAAGGACACTACCAATTTGGAGCATTCAAAACATACAAACAAATGCATACCACAAATAGATAGAGCACCATCATCATTGAAGTTCTAAGAATAAATAATGCCATAACCCGGCACCTGGAAGAGCATTGATAAGATGCCAAAGGCATGAGTAGAGGCATCCTATAACCCTTGACACCCCAAGCATATAAGGGGAAAATAGAAGGAAGAAAGATGAAACATATTTACCTCCATCCATTGAACCTGAGAATATTCCTTTTAAATAATTTGGGTTTTTTGCCATACATGACACAGCATCAACATGGCCATCCATTGCTCCAATGAAAGGTCTTGCAAATATCTAATGAAAAAAATAAAATGGTGAGGGGCAAAAGAAAAGGCATCAATATGAGATGTTTCAATTTTGGAAGGATAAAGAACACCTTTTCCAATTTTGCAGCATTGACAGCACGAACATATTCAGTGGCCTTTTCTTGAGGGCGCAAGCTGGGATCATAATTTCTAAAAACTCTCTGTAAAATGTGGTTTGAAATTTATGATATAAGTTAGTTCAATCACAGAATAGCACTTCCAGCTAGGATAATCAAATCTAGCCTAAACCTATGGTCCAGAAAGTACAAATCATTGGGTGGAAAGCATCACGATCACATTACGCGGTCACCAGTTAACAGCATCAACTAAGAAAATTCAGTCATTTTGTATCTCAATAAGCAGTATTCAAAAGTCTTTAGGTTCCTAATCAGGCAATTTTTTTTTCCAAACTCCGTTTCTCTGTCTTTGAGATAATAATGATTGCAAAGAAAAATTACAGCTGCTAATTTTCCCATCCTCCAATGACAGCAGCAAGCATGAACGAACAGAGATACCTACACTACCTACAGCAGAGCTAAAGGCCGCACTTCGTTTATTTGCAATTGTAAATGGAAAATTGCAAGGGGAAATAATCGTTTCCATTTTCCATTGATGGGACGGATCATTCATTCTGGATGTCACAAACATTAAAAGGAAGAAATATTCCATTATACATTACTCCGATAGAGCAGTATACAAAACCTTAAAAAACCCCTCAATTCGGAGGATAAGTCGTGGAAACAAAATAAAAAGACTACTGAAAAATCACCTGAAGATCTTGGCTACGTTCACGCGAGAATTCGTCCGCAGAGCGAGAAATTACCTTAACCTTCATTTCACCTGCAGGAGAATTTTCCCGGCAGGTTTCTGATTTTTTGAATTTCACGGAAGAAATTGAGAGAGAAATCAGAAAGAGGAGGCAAACTCTAGTAGGGTTTTAGCCGTTTCAGGAAACCCCCAACGTGCACATCAGTATTTTGCTTATGCTACTAATTGGAGAGGCCCACGTCACTCAACCGGGGTAACTTGGCCCGCCGAACCCAAAGAACCGGGTTCAACCCGAACCCAATTTAAAATCTGTCCAACTCCAGTTGGGATCAATCCAAACCCAATTTCAATATAAATATTTTATAAAAGTATATATATTTATATAATGTGGCTTATAATAATTACTGTAATTACCTTTGATGAGTAAGTGAGGGCAGTTTCAAACTATAGATTTCTTGAAATCCTAAAGCAAATGTGGCTCAAAAGTGCTATAATTCCTACCTCAGCTTTAGTGGATCGTCTATGTTTCTTAAACAAGCAAAAGAATCAAAACAAAGGGAAAAAATAGTAGAATCGTGTATTTTATTAGTTGGAAAGTGTGACACCCCAAATTTTTTTACCTCATCGAGGAATCACCGTAACACTACCGCCCAAGTGAAGAATTAGCAACAATATAACTCCAAAATCCCTTGAAATTAGTCTTAACACACAAACACATCCATGATTTATTTACATTACCATTTACATGGTAAAATCACCTATTCAATCATGACATTCATATTTACTTGATTACAGGTATTGTTAACATTTACATAGTTCACATTAAACATGAGTTCAGCATTCTTGGTTCATTCTCCTCGTCTTCTCTTGAGGTTCTAGCTGGCACGCCCACTTTCTCTCTCTCTCTCTCTCTCTAAAACTATAAGTTTTGTAAAACAAATCATGAGCTAGTGCTCAATAAGCAAGCATTTTTCAGATTAAATTCATTTCCAACTTAATTTAAAGAATATCAATCATAAATGTATCAATTTCATAAAATCAATCATAAAACTCATATATTATACCCATGTTCATGCTCATCCTTATGTGTATTCATATACCAGGCCTGGTTCTGTTATGAGATTTACCTTGTAGCCTCTATAACCACAGATATTTTGTGCTAAGCTGAGCTGGTCTCTTTTATCCAGTCTCGTTAATAGCCTGTGCTAATCCAAAGTGGTCTCTTCCACCCAAGCTCATCATGGCCTGTCTCCTATTTCTTTCATGCATTCATGCATTGCTATGCCACATCATACCATGTCATGCTTTGGAAATTAATTTAGTCGACAATAACTGACATATAAACATATATACATGTTCACTTCAAACTTAAGCACCAAAGAAGTTTAGAGGAGAACATAAGTGCTTGCTTAACTGTAGGAAGTTTGAAACTCTTGATTTCCAACTCCTAATTTTTGCTTACTTTTACTTTAATATGCATTATCCTCTTTGTCTCCTAATTCCATAGAGAAATTTGTGTTCAGTTCTAACCACACAATGTATTTATCTCCTCTATACACCCATCTTTCCTTGTTCTCAATAAGGATATTCTTTAATCTAAATGGATTAATCTAAGGTCTAGATTTTATCCCTTTCAATTTAATATTTATCTCTTAGCTCATTGAAATATTGAAATTGATCTTATTATGCTCAAACAACCCCTTGATCCATTAAGAGAGAGATTTTAAATTTTTCAGCATCCCAAAATCATGTCTTGATTTGGGTCACAAATTTTTCAAAGATTCAGTTAAATTATTTCTCATATTTAAACCATTGATTCCTTGGGAAATAACATAATAACAGCTCTGTAAAAATTTAAGGTAAATCAAACCGTTAGATTGCATGATTTCGTCCATTTATGGAAGCAATTTCGTCCATTTATTATTGCCTCTATTTTAAGGATAGGACAACCAATTGTGGTCTAATAAATATGCATTTATACTTCAATTTATGACCTATAAACAATAACATAAAAAGAACAATAAATTTTATACATATTCTCCAAATTTCAGGCCCATCTGACCGTCCAATTGAGAAATCTAATTTCATCTTTCCCAAGTCACCAAGCTATGAATTATTGAACAGCTTTTCATCAAGACTATAAATGACTATAAATGGCCCACTGTTTGAGACGTGCCGCGGAGAG
>JAYJMB010004542.1:0-12867 GCA_036873735.1 Pouteria campechiana | reverse complement strand
CTAACTTCTTGTGACATGTTGCAGCTTTGGAACTTAGCATTAAGTGCATTGGTGTAGTCCACACCAAAGTTGAATTATTGACGTTGCTTCATCACCATCTACTTTTGCCAATGCTGATTAGAGTTCCTCATTTCTTCTATTTGCGTTTGTAAATCGACCATAGTGGGTTCCCCAGGACTAGATTGCATTTCTTGTCTTTGTTAGGAAGAACTCGTTGCAGCAGATGTACCGGCTTCCCTCCCTGTAACGTCCCACATTTCGGGCATTACTCTAGGGCAATATCATAAGGAACTCTGGGTAGAGTCTCCTCTATATAATCCATCTCTAACCAGTATAATCCCTCTCTTGTATAATCATGCATTTTAATAGTAATATAAATAATACATCATACACCCACAAGTGCCTAGAATCAATAGTCACATTATGATGGAGGTAGTTAGATAGATTTCATGCCTATCCTATATCATGATATGCCAGCCAAACTTAATTTATACACTCCCAAATTTAGAATGTACAATTTATATACACATTACAACATCTTAAAAAGATAGGTTTCATGTTGGTGGATGCTCCATGGACACGACTCATAGCCTATCTCGATCTTGAGCCCCAACCCCACGTTGGGCTCCATCTTCAAGCCTGTCAACTAAAACCCAAAATTTAAAATAGGGTGAGTCCAAGGAATTAAATACTAATTAAACAATAAAGTATTACAATCATAAGATATTTACATGCATAAACAAGTTCACAACATACAATGTCATGAAATAATGCAATAATGAACCTTTACTATTCTCAATTTAGCATCATCTTCAATCATCTCAAGTAAGTCACATATACTAGGCCATCCAGGCCTCCGTGCCATCCTGGCATATTCGTATCTGGCCATATGGCCCCCATGCCATTCGAGCATATCACATTTGGCCATAAAGGTCCTCATGCCATTTTGGTCTATCATATCTAGTCATCAAGGCCATCAAGCCAACCAGGCATACCAAATCTAGCCATACAGGCCACCACACGAACCAAACGTATCATATCCGACCATATAGGCCACCATGCCAACCAGACATATCACATTTGGCCAAACAGGCCACCTCACAACCAAGCATATCACATTCAACCATACAGGCCACCACACCAACCAAACATATGACATTTGGCCATACAGGCCACCACACCAACAAGGCGTCTCAATACATCACCATGGCATTTTAGGAAATTATATTTCACAAGGACCAAACACTTACTTGCCCTTTTCAATTTGTAAAACATCATTTTCATGGCTTTAAAATATTCAAAATTGACCCAAATCATCAAGGAAAGACCTCATCAAAACCCTTAAATAATTGCATCAATTAAAAATAAAAATAAAATAACAAAAACAATTTTGCAAGTTATAATGCCACAATGCCAAATCCCTTACCCACGTTGCCCTAGCAAATTTTTGTTCCGACACCACAACACCAAATCCCTTAGTCATGCATCCCTTGTTCTTCAAACAGTGGCACTGCGGCGCCCAATTTGGGGCCATGATGCTAAACCCACTGGCCACCTTCCTACCTTTGCTTGCTTGCCCTGTTTGATCTCTCTATCAATCAATTATTTGCCATGTTTAAGCATCTCAATTAGGCCTCATTTTACTTTGATTTTTTATTCTATTATTAGTTGCAAATTGCACATATTATATGGCTTAAGGATGTGCATGATGTTTTATCCATTTACTTCCTGCAATATTCTAATTTCATCTCATAAGTTACATGGAAAACTTGATATACAATGTTAGAAGTACTGATCCATCTATACTTGCATTTGGCAATGCCTCAACAATTCCTTAAGAACCTTATATTCTTTATTTTCAAACATAATATTATAATGTCTATAGTTCATGCATTACAAAACACAATGCATCCAATCTTACCAGAATTCAAGACTCAATGCCCAAAACACAAGATTATGGAAATCTAAACAAGATTATGGAAATCTAAACATAAGTACTTGTAAATAAAACTTGCTTACCTGTATATGATGAATTACACCCCTCCTTAAGCCTTAAACTCAGTAATTCCAAATCAAATACCATGAGTTTTAACCCTACACATAGCATACATATTTCATTATCCTTTCTTATGTTAATATAGTCTAGAAACCTTTCATAACTTGATTCATGTATGTTTCACAGCTTAAGTTCATAACCCAATCCTTCTAGGGTTTACTTAATTACCCCATTTAAATCCCAATTAAGGGATACTTAAAGGTTCAATAGCAATGATAATGACATTACCCTCTTCCTAATGTCATTTCTTTGAACACCTAATATGCAACCTCTAGATTTCATAGTCCTAGCCACAACCCACTTAGGATTTTTTTCCCAAATGACAAATAAACATGTTTTAGCATGAATTCTATCTTAATTATAGATCATAACACCCAATTCCCCATTCGAATCTCGTTTCCCACAATTTTGAACCTTTCCAACCTCATTTCTTTACAAATCATTCTTCTTAACCCATAATTCAACAATTTAGCATAGTAAAAGTTACATATTCATGAAAGAAGTCATTTACCTATTAATTTCCTTCATCAATTGTACCAAATCTAGTTGACTTAACTTTCTTCTACTTTTCCTTTTTTCCCTATTTCTCAATTTGGTGAAACTAGGCATTTTCCTCATGTCGAACTATCACAGCACATGTTGTCATGGATTCGCCTAACTTAGATTATCGAAATCTACTAAAATTTTGAGGTTCTAGAGAGGTCGGGGTGTTGGAAGTGGGCTAGAACATGAAATGGGTTTTGGGGATGATGATGGAGCATTTTAAGCTCTTCCTCCCAAAATGCTTTAGCAACACATCGAAGCACATGCACATGCACTCCATTCTCCACCATTGTTTTTTTGTAGATTTTTCAACAAACTTTTATTCAATAGATCATAAAACACACATTATTCATCATACACTCCATAATTTTATCATTTTATTTTGCTAATTTTTGTTCATTTTCAATAAACATACATGATTCATTCATTTCCAACTAAAAGAACAAATTTACCCGTACCTTAAAATTTCAGGGTGTCACATTCCACCCCCTTTATAAGAAGTTTTGACCTCAAAACTTAGATGAATAAAGAAGGGTATTTCATTCAAATCATGTTTTCAAGTTCCCAGGTTGATTCCCCTTTAATATGATGGTTTCCCTGTACCTTTATAAGGCAAATTACATTATTCCGTAGTTGGTTCTCTTTACTATTCAAAATACAAATTGGTTGTTTTATATATTGTAAGTTTTCACTCACTTGAATTTCTTCTGGTGGTAATATATGAGAAGGATTTGGTTCATATTTCCTCAAAGATGACATGTGAAATACATCACTTAATGAGTCTAGCCATGCAATACAATAAGCTACCTTGCCTATCTGATTCAAAATCTCATAAGGGCCAATATATCTAGCGCTCAATTTTCCTTTTGTGACAAACTATACTACACCCTTCATCAGAAACACCTTTAAAAAAACCTTGTCTCCCACTTGAAATTCAAAATCATGCCTTCATATATCCGCATAACTCTTCATGCGAGATTGTGCAATTGGGATCTTTTCTTTTATTTGAACCACCTTTTTTACTGTATTTGCAATCATTTGTGGCCCTATTAAGGTATGTTTGCCTACTTCAATCCAATACAATGGAGATTTGCACTTGTGCCCATAGAGTGCTTCAAAAGAAGCCATTTGAATGCTAGAATGGTAACTATTGTTATAAGCAAACTCAATCAGAGTTAAATACTGGCTCCAAGCCTTGCCCAACTCAAATACACATGCCCTAAGCATGTCTTCTAACTACTGATTCATCCTTTCCATTTTTCCATCGGTCTAAGAGTGATAAGTACTATTGAAATCAAGATGCATCCCCATTGCCTTATGCAATGATTTCCAAACATTAGAAGTAAATATCGATCCCCAATCCAAAATAATAACTTTGGGCACACCATGAAGTCTCTCAATTTCTTTCTGATAAATCCACGCATATTTTTTAGCAGTAAAAGTAGTTTTAACTTGAATGAAATGGGCTATTCTACGATCACCCAGTACTGTCAAATCCTACTGTGATTTTTGGTAAGCTTATAATGAAATCCATGGTAATATCTATCCACTTCCATTCAGATCTTTCAATAGGCTGCAATAAGCCACCTGCCTTTGGTGCTTTGCCTTTACTCTCTGACATATTAAAAACTTAGCCACATACTTGGCTATGTCTCTTTTCATTCCAATCCACCAATACTGAGATTTTAAGTCATGATATATCTTAGTGCTGCCAGGATGAATAGCATAAGGTGAATAATGTGCCTCTTTTAATACTTTCTGTATCACTGCAATTGCTTTAGGAATCACTAACTGACTTTTATATCTCAAAATACCATCCGTACCTAGTAGAAAATCCAACAATTCATTCTTCTAGGCTTTATCTCTTAATTTCTAGACGTCCTCATCTGTATTGCCTTCTTAGGTTACCTTAATTTCATCTAACAAGGTTGGATGAATGCTTAACTGGCACATTTGGGCTAGCGTTCCTTTAATTCCCACATGCAAGTCTAAATGTCTCAATTCTTTAGATAACTCTATATTTTGAGTGAGCATGCATGCCATACTACTCCTCAATTTTCTACTCAAAGCATCAACTACTACATTCGCCCTTCCTAGGTGATAATGAATATTCAAAGTATAATCCTCATGTAATTCCAACCATTGTCTCTACCTTATATTTAGTTCCTTCAGAGTAAAAATGTATTTTGTGTTTTGATGATCAATATACACATCATGTTTCTCCCCATAGAGATAATGTCTTCATATTTTCAAGGCAAAGACTACTGTTGCTAATTCTAAATCGTGAGTCAAGTAATTAAGCTCATGAGGCCTTAATTGTCGGGATGCATAAGCAATTACATTTCCATTCTGCATCAATATACAGCCCAATTCTTTCATCGATGCATCACTGTAGATCACAAAGCCATCCCTACCAATTGGTATAATAAGAATTGGTGCTTCTACTAACCACCTTTTTAACTCCTAAAAGGCTTCCTCACAATGCTCACTCCATTCAAATGGAACTTGCTTTTGAGTTAAGAATCCTTCAATAAATCTCCTGTAATATCCAGCTAACCTGAGAAAACTTCTAAATTATGTTACTATAGTTGGTATTGACCAATTTACCACATCTTCAATCATATGGGGGTTTGCTGAGAAACCATTACCTAAAACACATGCTCCAAGAAAGCGACATTATTCATCTAGAAATCACATTGCTCTAATTTAACATATAGTTCTCTTCTCTCAACCTCTGCAGTGCCATTTTCAAATGAGATTCATGCTCCTCTTTACTTTTAGAATATATCAAAATATCATTAATAAATACAATTATGAAGTGATCCAAGTAGGGTATAAACACACTATTCATTAAGTCCATGAAAACCACAGGAGCATTTGTCAACCCAAATGACATTACTAGAAATTTGTAATGTCCATATTGAGTTTTAAAGGCAATCTAATGTTCATCTACAAATTTAACTTTCATCTGATGATATCCTGACTACAAATTAATCTTTGAGGAAACTATAGCTCCTTGTAACTAATCCAACAGATCATCGATACAGGGCAATGGATACTTATTTTTGATAGTTACCTTATTAAATTTTTATAATCAATGAACAATCGCAGGCTCCCATCTTTCTTCTTTACAAATAATACTGGCGCACCCCACGGTGATACACTGGGATGGATAAATCCTTTGTCTAGTAACTCCGGTAATTGTACTTTTAATTCTAACAATTCCATTGGTGCCATTCTATATGGGGCTTTAGATATCTGATCCCAGTTGGAGGTCAATACGAAACTCCACATCCCATTCTAAAGGTAATCTAGATAATTCACCTAGAAAAACATTTGGGAAGTCTCATACCATATGTATCTCCTCTAGTGATCTACAGCGGAGACCAGATAGGCTTCACACCCCTTCTGCACTAGGGTGAGGGCTCTCATAACTGATACAAGTTTATGCACTTCACCTTTAGGCAAACTCCTAAAAATGATTTCCACCTCATCAAGAGCTTTTAAAATCACTTGTTTAGGTTTACAATCAAGTTTTGCTTCATACTTGGCTGGCCAATCCTTACCGAATATAATATCCAAACCTTCCATATTCAACACAATCAAATCAACATAAAATTGTCTACTCTTAATTACTATGGGAATATCATAACATGCCTCAGAAGTTGTGCTAACTACTTTTAATGGAGTAGACACTTCAATTGTCTACCCTGACTACACAAATGTCCTCTTTGATGCATCAATTGGCTATTGCCAACTTCACATCTAAGGGAATGTCTAGTGTAGAAGAATCCTCTTCTTTGTCTCTATGAATTTAAGCAATCATGGCTGCAGATCCAATTAGAGAAGAAGTATAGTACATCAACAATAAGGACTATAGTAACTTCTGGGTGAACAACATGTAGAACTAATAATTACCCTAGAAATTGGAAGAATCAAGATAATCTTCCCTATAGAAGTCAAAAGAACATAATGAACCATCCTTTGGGGTTTCAACGGCCACACCAATCTCAACCAAAGCAATAGAAGCCATCCCTAGAAGACCTCAGGAGAAATTTTGTAAATGAGAGTCAAAATAGGTTTTCCAGGAATGAGGCAAGACTTGACAATATAGAGACAACCATGGGAAATATCAATTCATCTGTTAAGTCTTTGGAGACATAGATTGGATAGCTGGCAAGTTCTTTTAAGAGTTTGAATAGGGGTAATTTTTCAAGCAACACGGAGAAGAACCCAAGGGAGCATTGCACTGCCCTAACTTTGAGGAGTGGAAGAGAACTGAATCGCTAAGAATGAAAAGAGAGCCACAACCTATCTCAGAGAAAGAGAAACAAGATGCAGTTTAGAGAGAGAAAATGAAGAGGGGCCAGAAAAAGACGATTACCAACCAAGGAGAATTACATTTCCTAACAACCCTCCTATTCTGAAAGTCGAGTCCCTTTCCCTTAGGGATTCTAGGAAAAGAAGATAGATGAACAATTCAAGAAGTTTTTGAAAATATTTAGAAAATTCATATTAACATTTCATTTGTAGAAGCCTTGGAGAAGATGTCAAACTATACTAAATTTATGAAGGAAATCATGTCCAAGAAGCAAAATTTGAAGGAATTTGAAATAGTGAAGTTGACGAAGAAATGCAGTGCGATTCTTCAAAGAAACCTCCCTCAGAAATTAAAGGACCCAAGGAGTTTCACTATCGCTTGTACCATAGGCAATTCCTCTTTTCACATGGCATTGTGTGATTTAGGAGCATCCATTAATCTAATGCCTTTGTCTATTTTCTAGAAACTCATACTTGGGGAGGTGAAGCCTACGACCATTACACTGCAGCTAGCTGATAGGTATTTGACTTTTCCCTGGGGAATTATTGAAGAATGTTGGTGAAGATGGAGAAGTTCATCTTTCCAGTAGATTTTGTTATATTGGATATGGAGGAAGATATGAAGTATACCTAATTTTGGGAAGACCATTTCTAGCTATAAGAAGGGCACTAATCGATGTTAGAAAGGAGAATTGACATTGAGGGTAAATGATGAGTAGGTAAAGTTTAATATTTATCATTCTATAAATTTTCCTCTTGAGAATGAGACCTGTAATAGGATAGAGGTCGTGAATGAGTACATTGATTCTATCTTTACTAATGAAAGCATGTAAGATCCTTTAGAAAATTTCATTTCAAATTTAGCTAGCGAAGATGCGACAAGCTCTAGAGAAGTCATGGAGCATGTCTTAGAATTGGAGACAGTTTCTGTAGAAAGAACTAAAAAGAAGATTGAAGCACTGGAGGAAGAATCTTTGGTTAAAGAAGTGAAGGCTGCAATGGAGCTTAAGCAATTGCCCGAGTATCTTAGGTATGTATATCTAGGCAATAGTTCTTTTTTTCTAGTGATCAATTCTTCTTCTCTAACAAGTTTGGAAGAAGAGAAGTTGCTACGAGTCTTGAGAGAGCATAAATCAGCATTCGTAGGGTCAATTGAAGATATTAAGGGAATAAGCCTAGTAATTTGTATGCAAAAAAGTTTGCTAGAAGATTCATTTAAGCAATCGAGAGAACCGCTAAGAAGACTTAAACTATATTATATATGCTATCTTCAAGAGTGAATGGGTAAGTCCGGTCCAATGTGTACCAAAGAAAGGAGGTATGAATGTTGTTAGGAATGAAAACAATGAGTTTATTCACACTAGGATAGTCACAGATTGGAGGGTTTGTATTGATTATCAAAAATTAAACAAGGCAACTTGAAAGGATCATTTTCCTTTACCATTTATTGACAAAATGTTGGACAGACTACTGGGACATGAGTATTACTATTTCCTTGATGGTTGATCTGGGTATAATTAAATTGTGATTACCCCAAGAGACTAAGAAAAAACTACTTTTACTTATACCTATGGTACATTTGCGTATAGGAGAATGCCTTTCAGGTTCTATAATGCTCCAACCACCCTCCAACGTTGTATGATGGCAATCTTTCATGATATGGTGGAGGATATAATGGAAGTATTCATAGATGACCTTTTTATGTTTGGGTCTAATTTTGTTCAATGTTTGCACAATTTATCTCTTGTGTTACAACACTGTGAGGAAACTAACCTAGATTTGAATTGGGAAAAATGTCATTTCATGGATAGAGAAGGAATAGTGTTGGGACACAAGTTATCCTCTCAAGGATTGGAATTAGACTAGGGAAAAATAGCAGCAATTGAACAACTTCCACCTCCAAACATAGTGAAAGGAGTTCAAAGTTTTTAGGGCATGCTTGACTTTCTAGGAGATTCATCAAAGATTTTTTGAAAATTGCTAAACCACTGTGTAATCTCCTTGAGAAAGATGTTCTATTTGACTTTGATACCGACTATTTGCAATCATTTAACAAATTGAAGGAAAAGTTGGTTTTTGCACCAATCTTGATAATGCCTAACTGGAATGACCTATTTGAAGTGATGTGCAATGCTAGCAATTTGGCTTTGGGAGTAGTTTTGGGTGTGAAGCATGATAAAATCTTCAGGGTGATCAACCATGCAAGTCGTACTCTAGATGAGGCACAGAAGAATTACACTACAACAGAGAAAGATATGCTAACTATAGTATCTGCTTTAGAGAATTTCAGATCCTACATTGGATCAAAAGTTGTAGTGTATAATGACCACTTTGCAATCAGATACCTATTTGTGAAGAAAGATGCCAAATCTCGGTGTGACATCCCAAATTTTTTGGTAAGTGACCTTTCACAATTTCCTGTGTTAGATAAATTGTTCCAATGAATCTAATGGAGATTTGTAAAGAATTAAGCTTACAAACTTGTGGATTATATCCAGGTTGTAGAAATTTTAGCCGAGGAACTTGGAAATGTGTTGCAAGGATACTGCATGTGCATGGCTAGGCATGTACTACTAGACTACTTGGGGCGCAACTAGATAAAATGCTCTAACAACCCCGATTCACCTCCATTTTCATTCCCTCCTTTGATCTTAAGTCCCAAGCCTTTCTCAACACCCTTTTTCCAATTCGATTGCATTAGTTCTGGTTGGGGAAACTTGTTGTATCCTAATATTGTTGCTATCTTAAGCTAGAATTCACCTATTTGAAAGAGAAAGGAAGAAGAGCAACTTGGAAAACATCATTAAGGGAGCCTCTTGCTATAACTGGTGGCAAGAATTGTAGAGTTACATAGTCACAAGCTGAAGCATCTACGCGCCTGGTCAAATTCAGCAAAAAAGGCGAAGACATCGCGGTCCTAAGCGCAAGTATACCAAATACAATAGTGAAGAAAAGAACCTCGGAGTGTGATCTTAGTGGTAATGACTATCCCTATGTTGATTTATGATTTCTACTTTAAGCTGAGTGTTATTTTGTAGACCCTAGGGAACTAGGTTATGAAATTGAATGGATTACCCATGTAAATTCATGTATAATTGGTTAGAGAGCCTAACTATTGTGTTGGTAATCATATTTAGCCATGAAAAACTTAGGCAAATGATTGCACATGGGTTGAGCAACCATATTCTACTTTTATGCAAGATATGTTGAGAAGAAATGGGTTGGAAAGGAAATTTATGTAGTAAGGGCATGATGGCTAAGTTAACAAGATTAATTCTTACGCTAATCATGTGAAATTATGACAGTATGCTAATAGAAGCAATTTCCAGGTATCACATGTCATTAAGAAGAAGCAATGATTGAACTTGTGTACATTAAGTGTTTGATGAAATGACCTTTTAAAAGGAAAATGCACTTAAATAGTCTTACTACAGCCTAATTTTCTATTTAGGTGGTAGTAGGAAGTTAATAGATTCTACTAAAAAAAGGCATTATCCATGTAACAAAAATAGGGATAAATTTTTGTAAAGAACATATGACTTTTCTTTAGCCTTGAGATTGGGTTAAGATTTCTTACTTAAGTAAATGTAAACTTTAATTGGACTATGTTATCTGTATAGGGTCTATTGAACCAGTAAGTGAAAACATAGTAGTTTAATTGAAGGCAAAAAGGGTGTAAAAATCATCTTGATAAGGTAAGTAGGTTTCTTTTTATACGAGCATGGCATTTTAATGGACGTTTACTTCATGGTATTATGAATGATGGAATTGCAGTATTTTGTATAATTGCCCTATGAGGTCCATATGTTCCATGAAATGTGTAACAAATGCATTATATGTTATGCATTGCATAAACTTACATTGTGAGGTATGGATCACAATAGATTTGAATTCCTTAATGGAGGTGGAATGTAGTTGAGGAAACTACAAATGAAGAGTTAAAGAAAATCCAAAAACGTGGCGACCAAAGATTTTGGCACCGCAGCATCGGTTTCCTGAAATGCAATTTTTTTATTTATTAACAAAATGATCATAATTTATGGATCTTTTTGAACTCTTAAAGAGGGAAATGAGTGTATTATAATAGTGATATTATGATTCCTTGATGGCATGAATTTTACATGGTTGTGTATATGCTAGGTTGATATAGATGCCTGAGTGGCATGAAAATAATAATGATAAGACACTGGAAAGGTGTGGATATAATATGCCTTGGTGGCGTACATGTGACATTGAATTAGTAAGGAAATAAATGCCTGGATAACAAGTTGAGATACTTGTGAGATGAAATGACATGTTATATGACATGATGTGTGGACAGTGATACAAGTATGATATTTCTGATTCCTTATTGGATGTGGATGGCCAACCTAGAATCCTTGTGGGGCAAGGAGAGCAGGGTACCACAAAGGAGAGTATTGGAGTTGTCGTAGACCTAACAAGCTTCATAGTCAGGGGTCCAGGGAGGCACTGATTACCCATCAACAATGGACAAGAATAATAATTTTTTGTTTTGACTTGGCCATGGCATGAGATAATAATGATAAATAAGAATGAATAAAAAAATGTCTTCAGTATAAGGTAGGATATGAGTTGTGAGTTACCCTCGTGGGTTAATAGACAATAAGGTTGGGCATAAGATTGGGTTATGAATATTAGTGCATCCCGGACATAGGGATGAGGTTACATAGTCATGCACTGTCATTTGCCATAAAAAATTTGCATGTGTTCAGATTTGAGCAAGATCTTTTAATGATATATATATATTGTGATTTCCTATTATACTTGCTTACTAAGTTTCCCTGACTCATCCTATTTTATTCATGGTTTTTTCCTTATAGGTCTGAAGATGGAGCCCAACAAGAGTTTGGATCTCAGAATTGGGATAGACTGTGAACTTCATGCTGACATGAAAATTTTAGATGTAAAACTTTCTTTTTGTTATGTAATGTATATAGGGAATGTAATTTTAAAAGCTTTAAAATTTTAATATATCAGGCATGTATAAGTTCAGTATTCTGACATATCATGAGAATTGAAATGTGTGCATGGATGTTAGTATTTCTATTATCATCGCAATGTGACTTGAGGTTCTAGGCAATGTGTGGATGTGTTTTATTATATAAAATGATTTTTGGTCTATAAAAATTGTGGAATAAATTGTACATGTACAACATTGATACTTTAGGAAGACTTTGTGTAAATTTTCCCTTAAATTGCCATTTAGTAGTGCTCTAAGAGAGGGGTGTTACAGAGTAGTATCAGACCAAAATTGGTTGTCTGATACCAAAAGATGATATCAGAAGTAAGTCACAGAATTGTGATGGTAATGGCTATTAGAATTAAGTTCATAAATGATATGTCAAATATTCATCTATAAACCAGATAGTTATTTGAAAATGGTAGTCTAGTAAATTAATTTTGAGATTTTTTGTTAATAAATTGAATTGGTTACCTATATGTGTGTATGGGTAAATAAATGATTGTCGAATGTTACATTGTACAGTAATGGCACCAAGAAAGAGAATAGATAAAGGAAAGGCTCCCATTATAGAGGAAGATCAAGAGATACAATATACTCATACTCGAGTCACAAGAGTAACCATCCAGGAGGCTCAATTGGAGACTCCTGGAGAGGAAGAGTAGCCTGGACAAGAACATGATTTGAGTTCAAAACAGAATGAAAAAATTAATGATATTGTGGATGAGCTAGAAATTAAACAACCAAAAACTAAAAGGGAACCAACTTTTGTGGGTACAATAGGCCAAGTACATTAGACCCAAGGGATGGAACAACTACACCAATGCAAATAGCTATTCCATAATGGGGCATTATGATGAATGTAATGGCAAATCTAGCCCAAACTCTTTAGGATTTGGTGCAATCACAAAGGAGGCAAGTAGAGGAGCCACACGGTTGGCTGAACTAGTGGTAGCAGTGGACTTGG
>JAYJMB010004541.1:0-12867 GCA_036873735.1 Pouteria campechiana | reverse complement strand
ATGAGTATATTTAGGAATCAAATAGGTGCAAAAGATGAAGTATTAGGAGAATAAAATATTACATTTTGCATTCTCATTAATATTCAAACTCCTTTTGAAGTTAATGCAGATCTAGTTTTGAAGGATTTGAATACTCTAACAATTTCATGGCAGTTGGAGTTGAATGATGGAAGATCGTGAATGTTATTCTTGAATTAGAAGATTTTTAGTGTGTTCTCTAATTTTTAATTGTTACCTTAATCTCATTTATATAGACTTTGAAAATATTTAGATGTTGCAACCTTTGGCATCAATTTCAAATTAGTTAGGCAGGGTTGGTAACAACTTTTGTATTTTATCGAGGTTTAGAAATTCTAAGAAGAGTGCCTAGAATTTTTATCATTTGATTTTATCTTAATAGAACTTCTAAAGTGGTTCTTCAAAATTTCTATGATAAGTAAATTTTTTGACAATATCCTCTTTAGAATTTCTATGCATTATCTTATCCTTCAATGATCATATTCTAAGTTTCTAAAGAACTTCTGAGTAGCTTCTGATTTACCTATGAAACTTAGATTTTGCTTTTGTATTTCTTCATTGACTCTTGCCTTGTTGAAAACACCTTTGAGAATGTTTCTAATTTTCTCCTGAGTTGTTTCTATGCAGTGTGTCAGTGTTTTTGCGTTGCTTCTGTGGAAGTGAAGTTTCTTCTGGCATAATTCCATATGGAAAGTTCTAAAGAACTTCTGAGTGTGGGAAGTTCCTCAATTTAACTTCTGACATACTTCTGATTTTCTGAGAAAGCTTTGGTTGTAGTCCTAGAATTCTAAGATAATTCTAAATATTTGAATGATACTTATGAGAATTGATATTTATTTAGGCATTTCTCTATCTTGTTTCTCTTTATTTTTCTGAAGAATTTCTAAGTGAAAAAAGTATTTCTATTTTACTTCTGACATGCTTCTGTAAATTTGATGAAACTTCTGTCAATCCTCTAATTTGCAATAATGCTATGTTTTGATTCTAAGGAAGTTTTGATATGCTTCTGGCATTGTTTTGATTTACGTCTGCTAACTTTTGAGTGCTTCTGAGTTTCATATTTTGTTTCTGATGTCATTTTGAATTACTTCTGAGTAACTTCTGATTAACTTCTAATTAACTTCTTAGTGATTTTTAAACATTCTTTTATTTGAGCATTCCTTTATATATCTTTCTTTGAAGGATTAATATAATAATTTTATAATTAACACCTTTATTTGTTATGGTTACTTTCCTTAATCTATTTTGATATTTAATGTTGCAACACTTAGAAAGTAATTTGTTAGTATCTTAATTCTTCACTCATTTATTTGTTCATCATCAAAACTTAGCAGAGAAGCATGAGATGTGAGGTGAAGAGAAAGAGGGGCAGGAAGAGGATGTGAGGGCAAAGAATGAGTGGACCTAATGGGTGAGACAGGTGTAGAATCATGAATAGGGAAGGATGGAAATGAGGTTTGGGCTAGTTTAGACTGAGTTCCAACAGACTCAACTAAGGAGCTCAATGTAATCAAGCATTTGATTCATTGATTCCTCAATCTTGTCCATCTTATGGTTAATGGAGATTTCTAAACTAGTGAGCCTAGCCTCAAGGCTCTGAAGAATGGGAAGAGCTGGTGGAGAAGAGTGGGTTGCTCTAGGTGGAGATGGGGCTACTGCTACTGCTACTATAGGAACTTCTTCTCCCATTTCACTTTCTTTTCTTACATGTACATCTTCTCTTATTATTTCTTCTTCTCTTATCTCTTCTACTTTTGCAACTTCTTTTGCAACTCTGACATTTTTTTCTCTTATTTATTCTTCAACAGGAGGAATGAGTTCTTCTACTCTTCCTGTTTCTTCTTCTCTAGATGAGGGGATAGCTACTTCTTGTCTCCCCTAGTTGTTTCTTTCCTTCTTTCTTCTTCTTTTCTTCTACTCTTTCTTCTCTTGCTCTTTTCAATGGCTTGGCCTTTCTTGGCCTTTCTAAAATCCATCCATTTGAAGTTTCAATGAGGCCCATTTTCTTCAAAGTAACTTCATTTATTACATCTGACTTTTTAAAATCTTCTCATTCAAATGATAGGTATATCCCTTCTCTCCTTAGCAATTTAGTCAAGATCATCCCATAAGGAAGAGGGAACCTTGTTATTGATTTGACTTAGTATAAATGATCTGAGATTATTTTGGCGAAATCCATTTTCTTCATATTTTTTAATGCCCAAAGCACTTTGGTTTCTCTCTTTGATATATTGTCCCTACCGCCAATCTTTGTATGTATATATTGTTGATATATATATATATATTATTGATATATATATATATTATTGATATATATATATATATTTTTGATGAGGAGGATGTGGGCTAGCTTAAGATTTAAGTCCAAATAGCTGAGTTGTAAACTATTTACTTCGTCTCCAATTTTTTTCACTAGCTAGTTCTGAAAACAATTTAGCTCTAATTGTAGGCCACTCAAATCCCTATCTCTCAATCATAGGGAGATTCAAACATTCTCTAATGTCTCAAGAGATAAGTCTATCTCTTTATCCCCTAACCACAACTTCTTTGTTTTGGAATCATAGTTGTAGAAAAGGACTTTTATCATTCTTGTATAGCTTTTGTCTCTGCAACTTATGAAATCTGTTCAACCCTAGAAGTTGATTCATCTAGAAACTTCCAAATTCATATGATTCTCTCCAAAAACATCAAAATCAAATGCTCTTCCTTTTACTACCTTCTTATTATAAGAACCCTAAAACTTGAGGTAAGCTAATTCATCATTTTTGAATATTACCTCTTTCAAGCTGTCACTATCCAACCTTCTTCTCTAAGATGGAGGCATTTCCTTCTGTCCTTCATTTTCTCTCCTTCTTCTTCTTCCTGATTAAGCAAGTACAATCACCACTGACATTTTTACCTCATTCAAATTGGCCATTTGTAATAGTCGAGATTTAGGGTTTGAAGGGGTTTTGGATTAAAAAGAGGGAAAATGGTTTTGGGGATTCTTCAAAGCAAAGAGAAAGGGATTTTGAAATGGAAAGCAACAATGGAGATTCGGGATAGAAGAAAATGGTTTGAATGTAGTAGGAACTAGAATCGCCTTTCTTCCGGAGAGGGGTTTTAAACACAAAGACATAAGAATGATGGTCGGTTTGAAATGGAGTTTTAAAGAATTCTCATTACTACTTTGGGGTTTTAGAATTTTTGGACGGAGAGAGAAGTTCAGATGGAAGGAGGGATTTTCATACAGTTCAAAATTTTATTTTTGCATGATATGGATTGAAATATACATAATTCAAAATTAAATGCAGAAAGTTCTCTAAAATTAAAAGATTAAAATAATACTTGAAACAACTCAACATGAAATTAAGCCAAAATAGTTATTACAAAAGACCTAATGAAAAATGGAATTCCAATTCGAGATGTTAAACCGTGAGGTTTCCCAAATAGGCTTGACCTATGCCTTGGGACTGTAATTACATTAAGGGTCAATTTCATTCCATTCACCACAAAATATTAAGAGCAAGAAAGTTATACATGCATATAAGAGTAAAACATTGAAAGCATGTAATTGAGAGCATTACACATAGATCATATGATATATGAATTATGCATAGAGATCTAATATGCTAGTATTTCTATTCCCTATCATGCATTGAGCAACCATGATTGATATATCACATGTTGCATCTAATGGCTCTCAAGCACACCTAAATTGACAAGGTTATGCTATATTCTTTAGTATGCATTTGGGAATAGGTCTAGGTGGGTTAATGGTAGCAAATTTTGGTACCCGCTACTTCTTGGGTGCTACTACTTTAATGTTAGGAAACAAAATAACATTTATCACATGTGCAACTATTTTAGGAACCCAAACCATGGTCTGCTTGAGCCTTCGTTTTATTCTACAATTATAATTCTATTTTTTATGTTATTAACCACCCTTCTTCTTTTGTTTTATTCTCAATAAGGTGGAGGCCAAGGTCTTTCACAGGGTGTTGTTCTCTGTCTTGACCCGCTCAAGTTCATTATTGGTATATTTATCAATTTTGAGCATATCATTCTCATGTTTTAGCTTGGAGCATTCATTGATCATTTTAAATTGCACCTTTTTAATCTCCTTGTATTTGGCTTTAAGGCCTTGAAATCATCATATAAGTCTTCTAGAATTTCTCAAATATTGGAAGTTTCAGTTTCTAAAAATACCTCATTGTCATGAATAACTAGGAAGCTTATGATATTGTTTTATTCTCCTTCAACTTCACTTGAATTTTCAGGTCTTGAGCTTTCTAATTCCTCCCTTTCCTGTACAAGAATGTTAGCTTTGGTCCTTTGGACCTGATTAGTTCTTTCATAAATAATCTCCAGATTTTCCCAAATATCTTTAATAGAATCACACAAGGAGATTTTCTCAAACTCTAAAGGGGACAATGCACAATAAATGCCATTTTTGGCCTTGGCATCTTTTTCAATAACTTTTATGTCCTCTAGGGTATATCTATACTTACTATCAAGGACTACCTTCCCACTTTTAATGATAATCCATAACTAGTAATCTATGGCTATTATGAAATTTTGCATTTTCATTTTCCAAGACCCATAATTAGTAGCATCAAAGTATGGAGGTTTGGTAATGGACCGTCCCTCTGCGGGTATGTTGTGGAACATGTTGGCCATTAGGATCTCTTCAAAATAGTTAAAGCATTTGATGATCATGAGTAACTATTGAAGCTCACTTTGATACCAGTTGTTGGTCCTGTTCAAGTGGTAGCTCAAGAGGGGGGGAGGTGAATTGAGCTTTTAAGAATTATGGCCAAATTAAAATAAAGTATTGTAAATAAAATGAATAGATCATGCAGATAAGGATATTTTTATAGTGGTTCAGCCCAACTTGGTACCTACTTCACTCTCTGAGTCTGCCTTCCTTGCTGCACTCAAATTCCACTAATACCTATTGGTTTTGCAAGCTCACCAACAAACTTTACAACTCTTGGTTTCCAAGCTCACCAACAAACTTATACAACATTAGTTTTCAAGCTCACTAGCAAACTTATACAAACAACAAGTCTCTCTACTTGTTGAAGTAAACTAATAGAAATAAATCATATGCGGGTATATGCCTCTTGTTACGCATATTTGTACAGAGGTTAAGTGCATGATTACTAAATAAATAAAAGAATTAAATCTATTGAAATCAAAATCCACAAGGTTGAAGATGATTAAGCTTTGAGAGCAGATTTGCAATCAGCATGATGGAGTTGTGAAATCTTTGAAGAAAACTTAAGTAGAAGAAAATACTCTATTAATGCTCTTTTCTCATTTGATTGGCTTATATTGCTTATCTTGGATGGTTTCTCACATTTACTTTTATACTAGATTTTGAAAATTTTTCATTGGAGAAGATGACATTCATTAAATGTGAGTGAATCGTAGAGATTTTTTGACTGTTGAAACATTCTACCTACTTCACATTGTCTGGAATAAGTACGTCAGGAATGGGAGCAGAACTCTTCATCGAAAACTTGCACTTCTTGACATTGTTTACAATTTCATATTGTTCAAAATAACTTTAAACTGAGAGAAAGCTTCTTATGAACGATTCAAACTAGCTTTATCCGAAATACTCCAATCTATCTTAAATAAAATCTTGGACTGACTGAAGCGACGAGAGGCACTAAGCCACCTGATCGAAGTTTGACTTCGACAATTAGTTTAACATTGTCCAAAATAAAATTTTGAAATGTCCAAAGTGGTTTCGCCGCTTCTAAAGCGGTTCCACTACATCTGAAGCTTCATTTGCATCCTAACTTGGGCATTTGGTCTTGTTAACTTCTGCATCATGCTTCAACATTCTTGAAGCACATCCGAAGCTAGTCTTTTAAGCTTGTTTGGTGTCAAAAATTTCCTTCATTTGTAGATATGGTCTAGGGTGCTTGGATCTTGCATCTGAAACTTGTCAATTGTTATTCCTAACATTGATCTTTTGTCTATAGTTTTCATCCTTTGACACTTTGAACATTTTAATGTCCTAAGTTTGTTCCTTAAGATTTGAGTCTTTTGAGTTCAGTGTCATTCTTTCTCTAGAGCACTTATGTTTTCTTTATTAATAAACATATTATGGATCTTTGTTTCTTATATAGTCCTAATGGATTGTCTACTTTAACTAAGTTATTTTCCTGATATATATAATCTTATTATTGCAAACTTTGGAAAATAGTCAGTACTTTAACTATTCACTCATATGATTTTACTCATTGCTAAAACTTAGTTAGTTAATTATATCATCATCAAAATCAAACTAAGTAAAGAAGGTTTGGTTCAACACTTGGGATTGAAATGTTTGGAAGAATGACACTAGGTTAGGTTGGACAGTGGGGACTATTATTACCCTAGACCTATAGGATTCATTCAGGGTAGGGATAAGGTATATACTTAGTAAATTGACCAATTCTATTAATTTTTTCTTTTACTACCTTAAGGGCATCTGAGTTTGTTGTTTTACTGGTCATATACTCTTGGAAAGGATGAAAGTGGGGGTGTTTTCAGACTCTTTTGTAGTTTTTGTGATTTTGGGTGGTGAAGAGTCTGACTCGGTATCTGATGATGATAATGATGAGGATGATGATGAGTTTATAGAGACTGTCTGAGATGGTTGGGTAGTGGATTGTGTTATTGAGGTTTTCTTTGATTGAGGTTGATAGGGAATAATGGCTAAGTTTGGAAATTATTGATGTTGTGGTTTAGATTATTTAGATTTAGGGGATGGTCTAAAAGGTGAAGTTTTGTGAGCTTGTTGGTATGGAAAGGACTGTGTTGAGGAGTGAGTGGAGTGGCCAAGTTTGGTTGGCGGGGACTTTATTTGGGCTTAAGTAGACTCAAACAAGGAAATCAGTGTATCCAACCTGAGATTCACTGATTCCTCAACTCTATCTAACCTTTGGGTGAGAAGTTCTAACCTATTGTTTAAGGGTTCTAGGTGTGTGGTGAGATGATTTTCTATGATGATTTTGATTTGGTGGAGACTTAGGATGGTTGATGTGGCTAGTTAGCTAGGTCTGGATGGAGATGGTTGAGCTAAGGGCTATTTTTGGGAAGGCCTAGTTTGAGATGAAATTGCTGCTACACTTTCCTCACAAGTTGTGTCTTCCATATCTTCTCTTATTCTCTTCTTCTTCTTCTTCTTCTTCTTCTTCTTCTTCTTCTTCTTCTTCTTCTTCTTCTTCTTCTTCTTCTCCTTCTGCTTCTAATCTCTTCACCTATTCAATCTTTCTTGGCTTCTAAAAAATCCAACCTTCAACTATATTCTTGAAACCCATTTGTTTTTTGTAGTTTTGTTGATTACATAAGTGGCTTTGGAGAGTTTTCCATCCTCTCCCGAGAGGTCTATCCTAAAATTTCTCTAAAATCTTGTAAAAATCATGCCATACGGTAAAGGGAACCTTAAGTTGGTCTTGACCATATAGACATGGTTACAAGTGGTTTGTGCAAGGTCCACTTTCTTCAAATTCTTCAATGCCCAAAGTATTTTAGAACCCCTCTCAAATATCTGATCTGAGCTTCCTATCTTGGGATGAATGTTTTTGAAAATCAAATTGTTAGCAATCTTCAGGTCCAAGTCCAAGTGACTGGCATGTAGATAATTCTCTTTTTCTCGTATTTCTATTCCTGCTAGATCAGAGAATAGAGCAGACTTGCTTTATGGCCATTCAATTTCATTTCTTTCTACTTCACGTGAAAGTCTTTTTAATATTGTTGAGAGATAAATCTATCTCTATTTTCCCTATCCATGATTTTTTTGTGCTTGTGTTATAGTTATTGATTAACACTCACATAAGTTTTATGTAACAAGTATCCTTGTAACTAAGAAATTCTTCCCATTCTTGATAGTTAATCCATTTTAATAGTTTTAACTTCAATCCTTCTTCTACAAACTCAATGAAATCAAATATTCTCCCTCTCATGACTCTCTTGTCTCTATTATAATTTCTAAATCTTTCAAATGCAGAGTCATTATTGTCAAAAGTTACTCTAGAGCATAATCTTCAATTCTTCCACTTTTGCTTATGATTTCCTTCCTCTTTCAAATTCCATAGACATGGACTCAATTGACTTGCTAGCTTTTTTTATTTCTTTCCATCACAATAGTAGAGAGTTTGAGGAAAAGGCTTTTAAATTTGGGAATTTAGGTTTTGGGAAGGAAGCGTTTTGGAGGGTTTAGGAATGAAGGGGTTCTTCCTAGAAATGGAAACAAAGTTTGAATTTCAGAGTTAAAAAATGAAAATATTTTAAAACACTTAAAAAATAGTGTGAGATGAACCATTTAATAAAGCAGTGGATTTCAAAGTTCTAAAAATATAATTTCAGGGTTCTGAGAGTGCATCTAGTGTCTCACAAAAAACTCAGTGCCTGAGCTTCAAAGTTTTAAAATTAAACTTCAGAGTTCTGAACTATTTTTAGCATGTGCTGAGCCATTTCAAAGTTCTGAACTAGTAACTTCAAAAGACTGAAATAAAACTTCTGAAACAAGTTAATTCAATTATGGCTTTTAGAGGTTCTGAAGTATAATTTTAGAATTCTAAAATTGTTTTGAAAATTTTAGAGTTTATATTTGGCACATTAAACTTGAAAAACACATTAGATACATATTCAAAGTTTTGAAAAACTTTTGAATAAACCTCTCAAAAACTTAATATGTAGTATAACATAAAAATTAAGCTTTCTATAGAAATTATCATTAAGATAATTGAAATTATCTAAAAAATGTTACATTAGCCTATAATCACTCATCATATGATATGAAGTTCATGCACATGGATGTGAAACACCTAACTCTAATTTTACAAAATCTATCCTCTAGGAGTGGCTTAGTAAAAATGTTTGTTAACTAATGTTCAGTTGGTAAATATTCCAAGCAAATTTGTGATTTTGCACATGATCTCTAATGAAATGATGCCTAACCTCTACATGTTTAGTTCTTCAATCTAGTATTGGATTCTTGATCAAATTAATAGCACTTATATTATCACATCTAATGGGTGTATCAATGTATGTCAAACCATGCTCATCCAATTGTTGTTTCATCTAGAGAGTTTATGTATAAAAACTACTTATGGCTACATATTTAGCTTCAACAGTTGATAATGCAACAAATATCTATTTCCTAGAGAACCATATATAATCATGCTTCCAAGAAATTGATACATCCCCAAGGTAGTCTTTCTATCTACCTTATAACCAGCAAATTCAGCATCTGACTACCCTACTAACTCAAAATTGGAACCTTTTGGATACCATAAACTAAGGTTTGGTATATCTAAACAGTATTTGAAGATTCTTTTAACAACTATAAGATGTGATTCTTTTGGAACTAGTTGGAATCTAGCACACATGCAAACACTAAATATGATATCAAGTATGCTAGCTATTAAATATAATAGAAATCATATCATGCTTCTATAGAGTTTTTGATAGATGGATCTACCTTTAATATCTTTGTCCATCTTAATAGAAGTGCTTATTTGAGTTCCTGAAAGCTTTCCATCTTCTAACTTAATTTTCTTTAGGAGTTCTTTTGTGTCTTTATCTTGGTGGGTGAAGATTCCTTCCTTTATTTGCTTGATATGCAAACCCAGAAATAAATCCAACTCCCCCATCAAGCTCATTTTAAATTCTCCCTACATGACTTTGGAAAACTCTTGACATAATTTGTCATTAGTAGCACTAAACATAATATAATCAACATAGATTTGAACAATGAAAATGCCCTTCATTTCATGCTTAATGAAGAGTGTGGTATCTACTTTACCCGTAGTAAAACCTTTCTCAATTAGGAAATTACTTACCCTCTCATACCAAGCTCTGGAAGCCTAATTAAGACCCTAGAGAGCTTTCTTGAGTTTGAAGATAGTGTTTGGATGATGATGATCTTCAAACCTAGGGAATTGTTCTACATATACCTCTTCATTGATGAAACCATTCAAGAATGCACTTTTGATATCCATCTGGTGTAACTTATTTTAAATATAATGGTTTTATTTAGCTTGATTGATGATGAACATGAATTAATAGCTAAGTTTTAATGATGACAAGTGATTAAAAAGTTAAGGTATTAACAAGTTACATTCCTAAGTAATGCAAAAATAAATGAATAAATTAAGTAAATTACACCTAGGAAGTAACTTCAGAGTGATGAAAAAAATAAATCAAATCATATAAAGTTGAAGCTCATCACATTTACGATTTCAGAGGAACAAAAGAAAGTAAATGCTCAATAAACAATGATTCTTAACTTAAAAAGAGATTTCAAATGCATTAGACTGATTTTAAACTTAATAAGAGATTTCAAATGCATTAGAATGATTCTAAACTTAAAAAGAGATTTCAAATGAATTAGAATAATTTTAAAATCAAGTAAAACAAGTTCAGAAGATCTGGAAGCCATCAAAAGGTTTGAAAGACAAGTTTGAAAGCATAAAAGACATGTCAAAAAGGTCTAAAAGACAAGCTTGAAAGCACAAAAGACATTTCTAAAAGCTTTAGAACAAGTTAAGAGGAATAATTCTATACTTCAGAGGTCAAAATGACCAATCAAAACTTAGTTTAGAAGTAATAAAGTTTTTCAAAGGATACTTTAGATGGTAGGCATAAGCTTTAGAGGTCAAAAATATAGTTGTTGGAAATGTCAATCACTAGAAGGAACTTTAGAGCTTGAATGCTATAAATGTGGAAAATATGCCCACTATGCTTCAAAATGTTATCAGAACAAAGTAAGGGAAATAATATCACAAAAGGATCTAACCCTCGAAAGCTTAACAACTCAATTACAACAATTATCTTATTCTTCTGAAACAGAATCTAATATAAGTGAAACCGAAAATGAAATATCTTCTTCGTCTTCCTCCAAAAATTTTAAACATAATAATAATATCCATTCGACTTGTCATTGTTCTCTATCTCCACATGATTATGAAACCTCTAACTCTTCGGCTTATTCATTAAACGTTCTAAATGCTTCTGACAAAGCTATACTTGACATTATAAATGAAATTTCTGACCCCGATACCAAAGCACAATTACTTACTACCTATCTTCAGTCTACTAAGGGGAAAAACAAAGAAAAAGAAGATACTAAATTTAATCTTGAAAAGGCTCCTTCACTATTAAATATTATAAAAAATCAAAAAACATTTTTAAAAAACATACCTCAAAAACCTATTACTCTCACTGAATTACATCAAGAAATTAAAGACCTCAAAGAGGAAATCACTCAATCAAAATCTCGAATACAAACACTCGAATTATAATCCTTATCATCTCAATATCAGAATGAAACTATAGAAACTGAATTATTAGACGAAATCAATAATATCACTCATACTAATGCCTCCACTTCAGCTATAAATCAAATTCAAGAAGTACTATCTCAAAAATGGTATTCTAAAATCATACTTAAAATTCCTGATTATCCTCAAGATTTTATCCTCGAAACAACTGCCCTTATCGATTCTGGAGCAGATCTCAATTGTATTAAAGAAGGAATTATTCCTACAAAATATTTTGAAAAAACTACATCTTCTATAGCAACCGCTGATGGCACAGATATGACTGTAAATTATAAATTATCTAATGCTCATATTTGCAACACTAATATATGTTTTCACACACCATTTATTCTTATCAAAAATATGCAACAAAAAATTATTCTAGGAACTCCCTTCCTTCAAATGATAAAACCCTTTATGGTTACCAACGAAGGAATACACACCAATATTCATAATCAAGAATTAATTTTCTATTTCTCAGAACCTCCTTTAATGTCTTTATTAACTGAATTAAAAGAAACTTTATCTTACAAGAAAAACTTTATCAATTCATTACAACAAGAAGTTAAATATTTATTTATTACCTCCCAAATCGATGGCCCTTTACAAACTAAAATTCAACATTTTATAGATTACTTATCCAAAAATGTATGTTCTGAACTCCCCAATGCTTTCTGGAAAAGAAAAAGGCATGAAGTATCCTTACCTTATATCAAGGACTTTGATGAATCTAAAATCCCTACAAAAGCTAGGCCTATACAAATGAATTCTGAACTATTAGAATACTGTAAAACAGAAATCCAATCTTTATTATCCAAAA
Source organism: Pouteria campechiana (assembly GCA_036873735.1). NCBI lineage: Eukaryota > Viridiplantae > Streptophyta > Magnoliopsida > Ericales > Sapotaceae > Pouteria > Pouteria campechiana. The sequence continues at coordinate 726 of JAYJMB010004541.1, read as the reverse complement.
AATTAATCCAACCTAGCAAGTCTCCTTGGAGCTATGCTGCTTTTTATGTAAATAATGCTGCAGAATTAGAAAGAGGAGCCCCAAGATTAGTTATAAACTATAAACCTTTAAATAAAGTTCTCCAATGGATCCGCTATCCTCTTCCTAATAAACAAGATTTATTAAACAGACTAGTCAAATCCACCATATTCTCTAAATTCGATCTAAAATCCGGCTATTGGCAAATTCAAATTACTGATTCAGATCGCTATAAAACTGCTTTTAACGTTCCTTTTGGCCATTATGAATGGAATGTTATGCCTTTCGGATTAAAAAATGCTCCTTCTGAATTTCAAAATATTATGAATGATATTTTTAATCCTCATTCTAAATATGCTATTGTCTATATTGATGATGTATTAATCTATTCTCCCACTATTCAACAGCATTGGAAACATCTTTACACTTTCAAAAATGTTATCCATCAAAATGGTCTAGTACTATCCCAAAGAAAGATGAAATTATTCCAACAAGAAATTCAATTTCTAGGTTTTCGAATAAAAAATCACACCATTCACCCTATAAACTGAACTATCGAATTTGCTGATAAATTCCCTGATATCATTACTGATAAAAAACAATTACAAAGATTTTTAGGATGTGTTAACTATATTGCAGATTTTTACAAAGACCTCGCCTTTGATAGAAAACTATTAACTCAAAGACTTAGAAAAAACCCACCTGAAT
>JAYJMB010004540.1:0-12867 GCA_036873735.1 Pouteria campechiana | reverse complement strand
GGTGCAGTCGGGAGTCTTGCGATTTGGTACGCAGGGCGGACTAGGAAGTTTACTTAGAGGAGGGATCCCTGGGATGTGTATCCTGTCTTTCGGATTTCGCGGGATTTGGGGGAGGTCCCCAGAAAGGATAATACTCTGACGTGGCGGGGTGCCAGCTCGGCAGCTGGCATGTGTTAGAGTTCCCTAACAATAATATAGATGTGTATGTGGCTATAGTAATGAACAGACAGATTGGTACAAGCAAAAAGGTGCGCTTTTTGAGAAGACGATGAGAATTGGGCAATGTCCAGAATGAGCAAATGCATGGGTAGGAATATGTAATATAAGAGCCAATTGATGATGAATATGAAGAAGAGGTGCACGGTAATGAAGGAACACATGATGATGAATTTTTTTTTAAGAAGATAATACACTAGGAGCTGAACATTACACGAAACTGTTAAGGGATGCAACCATTGAAAAATTTGAAGTAGATGAAGATGTTATTCAGCATGAGCCCATTTTCTTGTCTGATGATTCAGATGAAAAGGGAAAAAATGTACATATGGATGATCATACAATGGTGGCAAACCCGAATTTGGTAGTGGATATGGAATTTAAAGATGTCACAAGCTGTAAGAAAGTCATCTAAGAGTATGCAATTAAACAACGGTATAACATTGTATTTCCCAGGAATGCAAAGGAAAAGATTGTAGGGAAATGTGCTTTACCACAATGTTCATGGAGATGTTATACAAGGGTGAAGCAAGATAATATCAGTTTTTGTTTGAAGATACTTAATGCTACTTACAACTGCACGGGCAAGTTTGGTCTAGGGGAGAAGACAATTACTCAATAGTGGGTTATAAATAAAGTAAAAGGTAAGTTGTGTGCTAATGAGAACTATAGCCCAAAGCTATTAATGAATAAGATTATGCATGAGATGGACATATGTTTGAATTACAAAAAAGTACGGAGAGGAAAATATATTGCCATTAATGAGGTATATGCATCTGTAAAGGATTCTTTTAAGAAAGTTCTTTCTTTTTGTGCAACAATGAGAATGGCAAATCTAGGTAACATTATGGAGTATGAACTATATCCATAAATAACATTTCAAAGATTTTTTATACTTATTGGGGGATGTGTGGAAGGATTTCTATGTGGATGTCATCCCGTGATATTTTTGGATGATTGTCACTTGAAGAGTCAATACAAAGGAATCCTACTATCAGTAGTTGCTTTTGATTGTAACAACGAAATCACATCCTTGGGAGTTATAATGGTGGAGCAAGAGTGTACAGCGAGTTGAAAATGGTTCTTAGGTTATCTAACTCAAGTAATTGGAGATGAGGACTTCTATTTTATGTCAGATTGACAAAAGGGTATATTGGTAGTTGTCTCATGGTTATTTCTGACTAGTGGTCATTATTTTTGCACGAACCATTTTTATGCAAATTTAAAGTCTTATTATTTTGGTAAAAGTATAACAGTAAGTGATTGCTTATAGGGCGCAACTCGAGCGTATACAAGATATGAATGAGGGGCATACATAGAACAATTGCAACAGTTATCTGTAGAAGCATATCAGTATGTGATGAAGGAATTTCCAACATACTGATCACGAGCTTTATTCAAAGATGACTTATCTGGTAATTCAATTAAGAATAATATAGCTAAGTCCTAGAATAATTTACTACGAGATCTATGTCATTGGCCAGTATATGAACTCTTTGATAGCATTTGTCTCAAGATGATGACAACCTTTGAGAGACGATGGAACATAAGTTCTTGCGCATAGGCTGAACCAGTGGTGCCAAGGGCTAGAAAATAGGTTTTGAAAAATACGAGGGTAGCTAGGTGAGCTATTGTGAGGCATGTCGATGAGTTCAAATATGAAGTTGAATGTGATAATGGGAGGCATATTCTACATTTAGTTAGGAAATGTGTTCATGTAGATAATGACAAATTGATGGAATATCATGTAAGCATGCCTATGCTATGCAAATTGAGCGAAGGTTGATCCAGAAGATTTATGTGCTTCATACTTTTATTGTACAATATAACATGTAACTTACCAATGTATTATTCATACAATACCATATTACAAGTTTTGGAATCCAATTCCTAGTAGTGAGCAAATCCTTCCACCATTAGTAAAACATCATGTTGGTTGTCCTAAGATTAATAGAAGATGTGCTTCTGATGAAGGACCTTATGCATCACAGTCTCATACAGTTCGATACGGTAATTTTGGTAATCTTGGTTATAACAAAAAAAACTTACAAAAACCCACTCTAAGAGATTATATCCAATTATTCATCCCATATCAAGAGCAAGGAGAAAATCATAATTGTAAGGGGCAGAGGCAATGGGATGGGCCAATGTTGAAAAGGAGTAGCAGTTTGCATGAGTAGCCAAGTTTGTTGAGTCCATCTATGCAACTGTATGTCTTTTGTTTTAAATTATATACTCTTTTTTCATCCTATGTAGTTATATGACTTTGGCTTTTAAGGTATGTACTCTTTTTTTACCCTTAAATAACCCAAGCAGTAGGGTTTTAGTAGAACTCCTTCACGAATTACAATACTTCTACATATAGAGATCCTCTTCTAATAATAACTCTGTATTTTTCTATGAAAATATAGCTTCCAATACATTGCAATGCATAAAAATAGTTCTCAAAATAACTAAGTTGTTGTATATCTTGGGCTCTAAAAATTATAATACAATCTTGAGCCTAAAAATCAACTTCTAATAATAACTTCACAATCTACATATCTCATACTCTTAAATTTGCAACATCTGACGCATGGAAAAAAACTCAATTTGTGCATTTTCAATTCCAGACTTTGATATTAAACTTTGCTTTTTGTTAAGCTGCTTCGAAGGCAATAAAGACTGAGCTGCAAATTTGAATTCCTGCTTTGGAGGCATTGAAGTTAATTTGTGCCTTTTTAACCCCTTCGGTTCCTTTAAAATATTAACTTCGGAGGCATCGAGTCTACTTCGAAGTCACCCAAGTCAACTTCGGAGGTACCAAGTCTTGCTTTGGAATCACCAAGCTTTGCTTTGGAGTCACCAGAGTTTGGATATTCTAGAGTAGTTTTAGTATATTAGTCATACCTTTTTTACGTGAACTCAAAATTGAGCAATTCTTATTGAGTTGGAAAGATAATTTCAAGATCTACAACTTTCATTTTGATCATTTTTTCTAATTCAGCTTGTGTCATGAGTTGTAAGAGCTTAAAGTGACGCCTTATGTACATCCAAAATTGATATTTTGGAGACTTCTGGAAAGAGTTGTACTGTTTTGGATGTAACTTCCTCATATGAACTTAGAATCATACGATTCTTAATTTATTAGAAATATAACTTAAAGGGATAAAACTTATTTTGACCACTCAGGTTGAAACCATCTCCCTCTATATCTAAAATGGCTTCAAAGTGATGCTAAGTTTCACCTTAAATTGGGGTCATGGAGCTAGAATTTAGAGTCATAGCTCACAGCGCCGGAACAAAACGTTGTAATTGCAGCTTGGGTAGGGATTTTTGGCACCATGGTGCTTGAACAATACTTGTGGATTTTTTTATTATTTTATTTTTAATTGATGCAATCGTTTGAGGGATTCGATGATGTTTTTCCTTGTTGATTCGTATCAATTTTTAAAAGTTTAAATCCATGAAAATGACATTTATGTGTGGAGGCAAAAATTAAATTCACTTATCACTCAGCATAAGCTCCATAGTATGCATCCAACACGTAAACTGAAATTGATGAAGCAATCACAACCTTGTACTCATGTAAACTATATTCAACATTCAGCATCCAAATAAAACCTATAAGCAATTTTAAGTTCTGGTGTGATACAAAGTTAAGATGATCCAAATGTGGACTATATATTTGGCAAGATGCAAAAGTTGAAACATACAATTGTTGCAAAGAAACCTTAGAAACATTAATTTTTCTGAACTAAAATTGTTTTGCATTTCATTGATACAATGTTTAGGCTCTTCCTCTAAACCATAGGTTGAGTTTAGGTTGTAGAGATAAAGCACATGTTGTACTTTAGGTTGTAGGAAGTAGGTTGAACAAAGCTTCTTATGCAGATGGATTCCTTTGTAATATATAACAACAAAGTGCTTCTTATCTGTGACATCAAAGCATAGCACAACTCTCTGCCACATTTGCAAGGAATCTATGGGTATGGGCTTGAATTTGAAAACATTCTTCTGCCTATTACGAAAAAAAAGATATACTATATATCAGTAACTTACATTATGATGGTCTAGCCATTATAATAAAATATTAGAACTTTTAGATTGTTGTTGTCAATCTAACCCCTAAGCCAACAAGTATAAATAACTAAAGCAAAATAACCCTATGTGGTTCAATAACATCTTTAGCATTCACCCAATATAACCCACTATCCATGCCTTTTGGTAAAAAGCAAAATTACTCAACTTACCAATTAAACAGGAACAATGCAATCAAAGACAAATTTATACGATTCTATTTAGTATCAACCTAGTTAGCCAACTAGCCAAATTATGCAAAATCACAATTCTGATTACCTCAATTATATTGCTTGCTTCAATTAATAATACTATTATTGGTGAAAAGTTTTTCTTGTATTCTAATTTTGTGACATTAAATGGACTGTAAAGCATCCATTTCATTTACCATTATATTGAAAGTGTGAAACTCCTTAAATTTTGGTTGTCATTTTGAGTCTTATGAACACTGGCTCAACATACCCACATAAAGCCAAACAAAATGCTCAAAAAAATGAGGAATATTTTTGTAAATCAATAGAAAACAAATATTATTGATACAAACTAAGATTGCAGGAAATTAATAGGTGGAAACCATTATTGACGCATGAGGCATGTGTAAGCATGATAAATGATTTTTTCTTTACTTCTTGGAAAAGTCTGCCAAGATTCCTTTATTAATTTGGGAAAATTATACATCTTCAGAGAGAGACAGAGAGAGAGAGAGGGAGAGAGAGAGATAGGCAAGGGACATACCTTTGCTCAATAATGGAGATGCCATTGCTGTTGGGGAAATGCCACGAGGAAGGTGCGAGAAGGTAGGGTAGGTTGAAAATGCAGGTACCTTTTATATCTCCTTTTTAGGGATATTTTCATCATGGGAATTTCAAATCCAGCCGTTTGACGACATTCAGTAGTGCTGGGTACCGATTTGAAAATAAGAGATAAATCTTGGGTATCGATTTGGAAAAACTCAAAAGTTGGGCACCAAAATAAAATTTTTAGGATAATTTGGGTACCGTCTTGGAAAAAAACTATAATTGCAAGTCAGTGGCCCCATTCAGTCAAGTGTTTTCAATGCCTTGCGCTTGCAAAATTCTAATGCTTGAGATCCTAGCCGTTCATCCAACCCATCCACTTACATGCCCAATCGAATCCATACTCCCTCTCTCCTTTGATCAGGAGATGGGCCATATTCTCACCAAACAATCCAACGGTCTGCATTCCATGCATACCAAGCTCCACGGAAAATCCTGTTTTCCGTATCTTAGGTGTAAAATGCTCAACCGAGGCTTGCTTCACGAGCTGCTCGCATTTCAAACGAGTGGGATCCGCCGCACGCGCGAGGCGATTGGCGTCGAGAGCGACAAGTCAGCATTTCTCCTCCACCCTGGCCTCAGACCCGCCAATCCAGCCAGCTTTCTCCCAACTCACTCCACACTCTCTGCCTCCGCGTCCTTCGTCTCTGCTTCCCAAATCCAGGAGATCTGAGCCGTTCTCCCCAGATCCATTGCCGCATTTCCGCCGTCCGATGGAGGAGACTCTGGAGATGGCGCGCTCCAAGGACACAAAGGAGCGGATGGCTGGGGTGGAGCACCTCTACCACCTTCTGGAAGCTTCCACCAAGAGCCTCTCCCCAGCTGAGGTCACATCCCTCGTCGACTGCTGCTTGGATATCCTCAAGGACAATTCCAACTTCAAGGTCTCCCAGGGCACTCTCCAAGCCCTAGCTTCAGCCGCCGTCCTCTCCGGCGATCACTTCAAGCTCCATTTCAATGCCCTCGTCCCATCCGTCGTAGAGCGCCTCGGGGATGGCAAGCAGCCCGTCCGCGATGCTGCCCGACGCCTCCTCCTCACGCTGATGGAGGTAATGTTTCTTCTTTCTGTTGGAATAGCATTGGCTACGATCAAGGTATTTGGTTTTCTTTATTGAATTCTCATGATCGGGATAGTTGTTTGTAGATTTTTTCTTGCAATTATGGAATTTGATGATCTCATCTTCTATTTCCTTATCTGCATTGGTCTGTATTGATGGTTTGTATCAGCTGCCGTAGGAATTAGATGGATTTGATGGCTGATTGATTGGCAGGCCTTGTCTTTGCCAATGCTGATACAATGTTTATTTATAGTGAAAGGAGCAGTTTTTATGTTTTTAAATATTGACTTCCTATTTTCTTCCTGGTTTGCACTGTCCATTTTATTGAGATGTGCATAGATTTGTGATATCGGGTGGGCAATCAATGGTTTTAAAATCATTTGTTAATGTTCCCTCTAAGTAACTACCTTGATTTGGTCTTTATGATTTGTAGACTGGGTTGATCTTTTGTCATATCGATCTGACTTGGTTAGATGCATCAGATGGTTGGCTTGGATGCTATAATTGGAATCACCTTTTGGTTATGCTTTTGAGGAGAAAGTAATTGCTCACTAAATATATTCATGTCTTTGGCTCATATGCATGCTGTTGGTTAGAGAGACGTTAACATCAGTTGATCAGAAATTTGTTGTGTTTTATCCCTTTCATGAAGAGGATTCAATATGGTCACAGCTTGAGCTGCCCCTGTATCAGTTTCCTTTAACTTCATAGAATAGTTTCATGCACATTGGCTTTTATTATTTTTTTATGCTGCTCCATTCGTAATGGAGAAATAAGAAATTAGACCTAGCCATTTGATTGCAGATGAGTTTAGGTTTTGCCTTCACTTATTTTGAGCATATTTTCTTTTCTTAGTCTGAGCTGGTTTTGTTTATTGAGTCATGCAATCTAGCACTGAGATGAAGTTAAAGTTACATTTTGCAAATGTCTTGCTTTATCAAGAATTCTGAATATTACACTACCTATCAACAATGTATTGAATATAGCTGAATATGTTGCTGATGGTTTGACGTGTGTTGAATTTAACATTGATTACGTAATTGTTACTGATCTAATAAGTTGCACTAGCTGAATTGTAATTGCATCATTATTAATAGACTTGAGGGTTTGCCTCCGTACTCCTAACTATAATCATTTTCTGTTCTAGAGAGATAGGTACATATTTTACAGTTATTACTCATTATGGACCATAATGCATCCTACTTACTAATTGAACCCATGAAGAAGCATTTTGTAGAGTTCAAACTCTCAGGAAGTTATTAACCTTAAAAATTGACAATGCAAGATGCCAATGCAAATCTCTCTCTCTCTCTCTCTCTCTCTGTGTGTGTGTGTGTGTGTGTGTGTGTGTGTGTGTGTGTGTGTGTGTCTATCTGTCTCTGCCTGAGGACTACTGGTGTGTAGGTGTGTTCACACTCACAAAGAATTTCCTACTTAGATGTTTCACAGGAAGCTTTTACTAATATGTTATGCAGAATGAGGCCTTCATCTTGTTTAGTTTAGCTATTCACCATTAATGCAGTGGTTCATCCAAGCACAGGCTCGCACAGATTCTAGTGTGCTGAAATGGCAGCTTTAGACTGTTCTAGAACCAAACAGAATCGTGCTTTCTACTGTCAATGGATTTTGCTGCCCAACAGGACATGGTTGAATAACAGTCTGAGGACTCATGTTTTAGCTGAAAATGTAGAGTGGCAGAACAAGATTCATGTGGCTGACCAGTGGAATAAGATCAAATCTTTCTTCTATTTTCTTTTTTTGGTCCTTTTTTTCAGGTTTTGGATTTAAAACTTTTTTGTGCTTTGAGTTAAAGCACCATGTTTTGTACCTTTCCTATGTATCATGTCCATTAGAATAGCACAAAAAATAGAAAAAAGAAAGAAGGGAATGGTTGTTTTAATACCTGCATGACATCTAGGTTTCTTCACCAACCATTATTGTTGAAAGAGCTGGGAGTTATGCATGGATGCACAAGAGTTGGAGAGTGCGTGAAGAGTTTGCACGTACTGTAACATCTGCAATTGGTCTTTTTGCATCTACCGAGCTTCCACTACAGCGTGTTCTACTTCCTCCTGTATGTTGACTTTCCACACATTTAATGGATTTTGTTTTCATGAAGGTAAAGTGCTTTAGTCCTGATTTTCCTAACTTTTTGTGTTGCCAGGTTTTGCAGTTGTTAAATGACTCCAATCAAGCTGTTAGAGAGGCAGCTATTTTGTGTATTGAGGTTAGTAATGCATCGCTTGATTATGGTGCTTTCATGCGTCTCAGTGGTTTTCTCATTGTATATTTCAGGTTACACTGCTGAGGTAGGTCTAGATGTGGATTTTCACTGCTTGAGTTTGTGATTAAAAAAATCTAGGACCGATAAATTAAAATGTAATGAAATTTTTTTTTCTTTTCTTTTTGGTTTCAAAAGCTGTAAAAAAAGATTTGATCCAATGATAAGTGGCTTTAATGTGTAAAAATCATTTTAATGGGTTGGTAGGGATAGAAAATTGGTTTGTGGGTGGGTTTTATGCTATTTTCCTGGTCCAACGAAAAAAGATAACAATCATAAAGTCTGCTGGTCCATCTAGATTCTAAATGCTTGGAAAACTATTCCATTGACACTTCCATGATGTGAATCAGAGATTATCCACATCATTCTCATCGTCATTATAAGTTGTTTCCCACCTAAGTGAGTCAACTACATGGTTTTTGTTGAGCCATTCCCATCAATCTTGGACTATGTCATCAGTTAACCTAAGCACTTTCATATTTTATTTAGTAATCTTGAACCATGTTCTTTTTTAGCCCTTATTCTCTTATGGCTTTCTACTTAAATGAATTCACCCCTCCTACCTGGTGGAATTTCTAGTCTTCGTTGCATATGAACTAATTACCTCAGTGGACTTTCTTTCATTTTATTATCTATTGACTTTACTTTTAGATTATCTATAGTTACTTAATTTTGACTTTTATACTTTGTTGTTTTATCAATGAAGTCCAATTCAACATCCTCCTTTCAACTACATTCATTATATGGATATGTTGTGTTTTATTGCTAAAATCCATACAACTTATCTGATCTTATAGTTGTCCTATAATTTTCTTTTTAATTTATTGGCACTCAATGATTGTATAAAATTCTTAATTTACCAAAACTTTTTCTTTTACCTAGTTTGAATTCTCTATGTACCATTCTTATCTCTTTCTACACTTTCTTGAACTCTATGTGTACCAATGTTCGTATTATCAATAAATACTTATTTATTCGTGACCCGAAAAAAAGATATTATTGTTTTTTCCGAGAACTTTATCGGAAAAATAGAAAAAATAGAAAAATAGAGAAAATTTGAAAGATTTTCGATGAGATTTGTAATAAATTAAGAAACATATTTATAATTTTTAGAAAATAATTTTCTTTTTTATAATTTCAAAAAATAATTACTTAAAATTTAAAATAAATTAAAATAATAAAGAAACATGTAAACATTTAGATTATAAACAACATATAATTATCAACCAATATACAACTTTGCACAAACAAAGATTTTGAGAATTTTTTAAGCACTTAATTATCTTTTAATAATTTTTTATATTTATTATATATAAATTTATAATAAAAAATAGATATATATTGAAATTAGATCTATTTGCATCACATATATGTTAGTAAACAAATGATATAAATGTGATTAAAAAAACACAATTCTCTAAATTATTATTTTTATTTAATTAAAAAATAATTAAAAATTAGAGATTAATTAGAAAAACTGTTTGGATGAAAAGCAATGCTCAAAATATGTAATCATGTTGATATTATCATGATTTAAAGCTTCAAAGTGTTTCATTTTAAGGGGGTATTGATTTAAGCTTTTTCCCCAAAAATTTCTTTTTAAAAATAAAAAATAATAATCAAAGAAATTTGTAAAGAAAAATAAATTCTTTTGAAAGATCTATCATCTCAAAAACGTTATTAAACACAGACATCATCAATTTCGGGCTTAATCAAACAACTTCGGAAAAATCCTTAATTTATGTGTTCTTCCCCACATCTTCAAAAAATTTCTAAATCTACCAATGGTTGTTGTTTAAATCTATTATAATCAGTTTAAAAGCATAATGCAATACAAAAAAATCAATTTTGAATGTAGAAAATAATAAAAAAGTGAAGAAATCTCACTATTTTTGTGAAAATAGATTCTCCCATATGTTCACAATAATATCGATATTATCTTTGATAAATATTATTTATGGGAAACCATAGATAATTTCTTTTTTAGTACATTTATTTTATGGGTGGGGACCTAAAACGATATTATTGTTTATAATATCGATTTTAAGAACACTGATGTGTACCATTCATTCTAAGCTCTTCTTTGACAAGCTAATTCTTACCTTTTTGTTTTTAACATTACTAGATCAAAATTTATCTTTTGTAAGCATATTTATTATAATTGGTTAAAATATTAAATAGGTCAAATGTGCAAATATAAAAGATGTAGACTCTTATTGTAAACTTGAACCTAACTTGAATTTTAAAAGTTTCGGTAAGGGTTGGGTTGACCTCAACGTGACTTGATCTGTAAATAGGGTTGGGTTGTAATTTTTACAAATAGGGTTAGTATCGGCTTGACCCTTGGTAAAACCCATCTCGATTTAAACTCCTAGCCTCTTCTATAAAAATTACATCACTTCGCAAGCAACATATGCTTGGGCATCTCTTCTTGTAAATGTTAAGTGAGCTTATCTACAACTAAAATAAAGAGATCAATGCTTAGGATTGATCCTTGAACCTTATTGTAAACCTATAACTCGAATCACACTTTCTCTATCCATGGTGTTCACATTTTTTATACCTCCATCATATTTTTCCTTAACAATAATTATATATGTATTATGATATAAAAGCAAATTGATTTTATTAAACATTTGTTTCATAACTTAGCCTTCCTTCAATTACACTTTCTTAAAGTTTTAGGATGTGACTTATAAGTTTTATTCCTTGATAGTTAGCATAATTTTTTTTATCTACTTTATTCATTTAGATTATTCTTTTCTTCACTCATTTGGAAATTTTCTTTGATTTTATAATCTTGTTAAATAAACTTGTCAACCAATTTTAATATATATCTCTTTTGCATTTTCAAGCCTTGAGTGGTATATTCTTTGGTCTTAGAGTTTTTTCCCCTCATTTTTTGGCTTTCTTTCACTTTAAATACTCTAATTCTATGAAGATAAATAATATGTTGACTTTCCTTTATATTTGTGCCTTTATCTAATCTTTTACTTTCTATGGGTCATTGTTTAATAAACTATAAAAATAAAATTTCCATCTTTCCTTAGTTTTATTGTTTTCTTTTATTATGACTCTTTCGTCTCCACTTTTAGTGTATCTAGCATCCTACACATTCTCTTAAATTTGCCAACTTGTTTGTGTCCTTTCATCTTATCTAGTTTGTGTCCTTTCATCTTATCTAGTTCTAGTTTGTTATTAAAATGATCATAAGCCTTATATTTAGCTTCACTTGTGACTTTTTTTTAATATAGTTTTTAAAGTTCTTATATTATTGTAAATTTACTTCAGTTCTATTGTTATGTCATTTTTTAAAATTTTACTTGTTTGTCATTTATAACCTTTTTGGCATCGTTGTTCAATAGCAAGTTTCCTTATGCAAGCACTCATTATTTTTGTAGCCTACTATTTTATATACTCTTGAACTGTCTCTCTCAACTTTTTAAATATATTCTATCATTTCATTATACATTGATTCTACTTTAATGCCTTTTGTGCTGTTCTATTTTCTTCTTTATTATCTTTTTATTAAGATGTTTCATATCGTCACATTTTAAATTTAATCACTTAATTTTTGAAGTTAAATTAATCTGGTATTCTTTCTTCCATTCATGCATATATGCATCCCTTATCAATAAATATGTTTCATGGTTAAACTCTCAAATGGTATGATCTTACAATTTCCTTATAATGACCGATTTGCCCTTTTAAGAAGGATAAAATTTATTTGGCTTGTATATAATCCACTCTTAAAGGTTATTAATTGCTTTTTTTTAAAATAAGCATTAATAAAGCTAAATTGTTTGGCATAGCAAGGTCTAAAATGATACGATCAATTTCATTCCTCGCTCTAAAACCAAAACTTTGATAAAAATTGGTCCTCAATTAACAGTATTATTGTTTCCAGACCAACCATGATTATTGATGCCCTAATGAATATTGAGGTAGCAGGCAGTGATGCGACTTGAGAAGACATAAAGACGATGCCAGCAGTGCAGATTCATCTTTTGACTACTTTCGGTAGAAGGAATCTCCTTTACCTCCCTCTGAAGTTATCTTTGTACATGTGTCCACCATCCTGTAGTGCCGACACTTTCTTTTTCCTATTAGCTGTACTGTTTTACTTTTGACGTGTCCACCACTTGTGGTAAGCGACACTATTGATTATATCTTTTTCATCTATAAATAGATGTTGTTAGCTCTTCTTCGGGGAGCAACACCAGTTCTTCACAATTCCCTTCCTCTCAGCCATTCCCTTTTGCAATTCTTTGGCACCTTCCCACCTTTTTATTATTGCATCTTGGGTACGCTTCTTTGAAGGTTGACGTTGTTGATGGGTGTTCTCCCATTCGTACAACAAGCGTGGTGGACTTGGTACGTTTGAATTTAAAAATAGTTATGCAGAATTGATACATTTGTATGCATCATACTGGTATCACATTTAGTTGCATAATCT
>JAYJMB010004539.1:0-12868 GCA_036873735.1 Pouteria campechiana | reverse complement strand
TAGTACCTTGATTCTTCACTCACTTGTTTGTTCATCATCAAAACTAAGTTATTTAATCTCATTTGTCATCAAAATCAAGCTTAGTAAAGGGTTTAGACTTATCATTTTCTACTTAAAAAAGACAAACTAGAAGATGAAAAAACTTTGTCTTATGAATAGTCAGACAGATACTTCATCTGTCATAAGTAAAAGACAAGCAACGGTTAGGATTAATCAATGTTCTTCGCTCAACATTAATAAAGTTCTTTCCATATTGATGAAAAGTCCGCCATTGCAACAAACCTCGACCAGAGCTTATTAAGAAACCAAAAATCATCTTCTTTGAGGATGCCACTGTAGGCATTTTAACATACGAGGATTAAGTAGAAGTTAGAGAATTCAAAAAATACCAATCAGAAAGTCTTTAGTTATTAATGGAGCTCACCTACTACCAACGACTAGAATTCAAAGTAGCTATAAATGAAGCATCATTGGAGCAGGAGGAACTAATGAAGTATTGAGAAAATCATTCTACCGATATGAGCAAAAACTTTCTGCAATCTTTCAAGAGTCAAGAGCCTAGCATTCAAACCTTCCTCAACTTTCTTTGAAGGCTCTCAACTACCTTTGGGAAGATCATTTACTTTTGCATTCAATTTTCAAAAACCTTCCCCTATGCTTACTGAGAAATTCTTATGCTTACACTTCTAATATTCATTTTTGTAAAGTTCCTTGAGCTAGTGGTTGAGACTAAACTCAAGAAAAGCTGTGACTATTTGAGTGCAAACAAAAGCTATTTATTCACATCCCCTAGAGCTAGAATCTAGAAGAGCGTTGGGAGCACTATGAATACGCCCCCTAGAACTAGAATCTAGAAGAGTGTGGGGAGCACTATTTATGCCCCATAGAGCTAGAATCTAAAAGAGTGCTGGGAGCACTATTATATTTCTGCTATGGGGAATAGTAAAACCTAAGACACTAAGAGAAAAGCATTTTTGGAAGAGTGTAGTAGAGTGTTTACTTGAACCACTATAAAAATTATTGTGTCTTCTTTATTTGTGCATTGAGTGATTGATTACTAGAGGGATGATTACCCAATTCACCCCTTCCCTCTTGAATTTTTGCCTAACCTTTGGGACCAACATAGATAACTAGAAGATGAAGTAAAATGCTGCAATGACCTAAGAAAAATTTATAAAGATAAGTTCTTTATCATATGGATCTATTTAGAGCCAATTTGTCTGTTACTTACAAAAGACAAACTAGGAATTGATCAAACAAAGTCCTCAGACAAATTATGACTGAATCTTTATGGCATATTATGATGAGTATAAGCTACTTGTACTGGACATTGCTGGCTACACTCTCTGGCCAAACTTTCATTTGAAGCAAATACTATTAAACACTAGACAAATTGAGCTAAGCTGAAGATGGAAAGAAATTCAAAGGCAAGCAGCCTTCATTGTGACAAAGACTGCAACTCTCAGAGGCTGCATCCCTTCAGGCTTAATGGGCCTCTTTCCAAAATTATGAAAGAGTCAGTGATATAGAAAAGTCTTTATTAGGTGTTTTCCAAAATCGGAAAGGTATCTTCTTCAAGGACAGCACTACAGGCTTTCCAGCTACAACAAGTTTATCAAGATGACTGCTTTTGAATGGGAAAAAATTTAGAATAGTCTTCAACATTCAAAGAAAGCCAACTACCTCCAACATACAAAAAATTTCTAAAGCAATATAAAGGTAGTGAAGTTTCAATGAAGAAGATTGAGAAAGCAAAGAGAAAATGAGAATAGAGCTTAAACTAGTAACCTCTCTCATTTACACAATGTTTCCCCCTAGATAGTTAATATCTATTGTGCTGATAGATAATGAACCATAAAGATCTATCTGAAATCATATTTCTAGAGCATTGATATCTAATGTGCTTCAATGAGTAATCAATTATATGTGCTTAAACTGTATAGAATTCAACCTAGTAAAAGAGGTAAAGTGATATACAAACTAAGTACTATTAATTAGCTATGTGAATTTGTGGTGAGCTTAAGAAAACCACATTGTATGAGTTGTTAGTGAGCTCTGAAAAACTATCAAGTTTGCTGGTGATCTTCAAAACCAGTGAGTTTCCTGGTGAGCTCATGAAAACCCAGAAGAGTGTTGGGAACACTATTTATGCCCCCTGGAGCTGGAATCTAGAAGAGTGCTAGGGGCACTAGTGTATTTCCATTATAAGGAATATTGTAGAACCCAAGGCACAATAAGTGTGTACTCTTGGAAGAGTGGATGTAAGGATGGGAATCCTGAACCACTATAAAAATCATTGTGTGTATTACCTGCTTGATTACTTTACTTAGCATGACATTATCACATCCACCATCACACACACATGATAACTTGCTTGAAAAGAGAATGGCTAAGTAGAATCTATGCATAAAGTAGACATCATAATCATGTAAACAATTATGAAAATCACATATTTCATTACAATATCATTTCTACTTAGCACATTAATTTTTATTTGGCCACAATTTTTATATGCTCAATTCACCCCTCCCTTCTTGAGCTATCTACTACATGGGACCAACAGGTTTCACCAAGATCTCTAAGAAACTCTTAACAAAAACACTTGATTTCACCAAGCTTACCAAGGAACTCTTGACAATAAAATACTGTTGCAAGGATATCCCTTTCTTGCTAGCAAAAATGCTAATGCCCATACAAAGATAAATATATATAAGGAATGCCTCTAAATAGGCTGAGATGTACATAAAATAAAGCTTAAAATGTAAAGATAACTCAATGAACAAGGGTGTTTTAGACTCTTAAGTTGTTGAAACTTATTGAAAGTTGAAGCATATTGAAGTGAATGCACTTGGAAGCTTTTTGGTTCTCTTGTGAATATAACATTTATTGGTTCCTTTAGCTAGATTTAACCTAAGAGGAGAAAGGTGGATAGGGTTTATAAAACTTTTAACTTAAACCCTTATAAGTTTAAATCCATCTTTTGAAAGTATTTGTAGTTAAATAAAAATAATCGAATAATACAAACAATCTCAAGAAATAGACACTAAGTATAGTGGTTCAGGCTAACTTCTTTACACCACTCTTCTAAGCATTCTCCTTTATATCTTATGTTCCACTATTTTAGTTAGAAATACAAGCTAGTATCACTAAACTCTTCTAGATTCCATCTCTAGGGGGCATAATCACTTAGTGCTTATACACTCTTCTAGATTCTAGCTCTAGGGAGGTGTAATACAATCTAAGAAGTTGATTGTGAGTATCACTCCAACAATCACTCTTCTTCTTCTTGAGATTAGTCTCAATACCAACTCAAGGAAACAAACTAATGGAAAAATGAGGTTACACTATTCATTATGTCTATTTGAAAGTGCAAACAAAGCTTTAGCATTCTTTAAAAGCTTGCTTTAATGCAAAAGAATCTTCCCTTTTGTTATAGGTATAAACCTTGAATGTAGAATTTATGAAAGCCTTCCATATGGGTTGTGATTGTTCTTACAAAAAAAAATCTCTCAAGCTAAGTTGTTGGACATTAGTAGGCAAACCATAGGCGGTTGCGGTATTTGGTTGCGCTCCTCAAGTGATGTGGTAGACGGCTTGGATTTTTCAAGCACTTTTGGCTTTAGTCTTACAGGCGATATCCTCAGGTGCCTTTCATTCTATAGTTGGTATCGGCAAGTGGTTGTCACTTTAATCCACTCAACGAGAACCAATTAGCCAACCTTCCATCTTAACCCTGAACCACCCTTCATCCCAAAACCACCCATACTTTGTGGTTGACTCTCACTTCATCATGGGAATCAATACTTGTTAAGTCTAACCCCTTTGATTAGCTTTATTTTAATGATGAATATGTACTAATAGCTAAGTTTTGATGATGATAAAATATGTGAGTGAAAATTATGGTAGTAACAAGTTACTTTTCTAAGTGATGTAGAAATAAATCAACAAAACAAGTAAAATATATTAAGGAAGTAACTTCAGAGTGATGAACAACATAAACAAAGATATATCAAGTTGAAACTCATCATACTTAAGATTTCAGAGGACGAAAAGCTGGTAAATGCTTAAAATAAGATTTTAGATTACAAGGACAACTCTGAAATCAAAATAAACAAGTTCTGAGGCCCTTGCAGAAGACCTGAAGGACAAGTCTAGAGTATGAAAGACACATCTAAAAGCTTTAGAATAAGTTTAGAGAAAGAATTCTTCATTTTGGAGGTCAAAAAGACCAATCAAAACTTAGTTTAGAATAAGGAAGACTTTTAGAAAATACTTCAGATGGAAGATGTAAGCTTTAGAAGTCTAAAGATATAGCTATTGGAATAGTCAGTTGTCAGAAGGAACTTCAGAGTTTGAAAGATGACTTTCCAAGGTTTGAAACACATTCTTGGAATGTAGCCATCCTTTGAAGCTGAAGTTTAGAGGTTGGAAAGAGAGCTTTCGAGCTCTAAAATTTAATACAGCAATGGTAACTAACAAAGCACTCAACCTTCAGAAGTTTGAAGTTGAACTTCAGATGTTCTTAAGTGCACTCGCTGGATAGATTGTATTGAGTACAAAAAATGCAATCTAAAACATTTGAAAAACTTCCAAAAATAATAATAAATGGTTAGATGATCTTCCAAGAGTATCAATAGAGGATTCAAACCTTTGGAAGAGTTAGTTGAGTGAATTAAAGAGCATTTACAAGATTATTCAATATTTTCTTCCACATTTTTCAACTCTCTTTGCACACAACTCTAAAATTGCAATCAAAGCTTCATTTACAACAAATCTTAAGGAGTTTAAAATTCTTGTTCTTGATAGCTACATCATTTATATGTTTTGAATTACTTGAGTACACAAACTCCTTAAGTAAAAGGCATCAATCAATATAAAGTTTATTACTATTTTTTGTCTCTGTAAGTAAGGAGCTTGTTGTTTGTATGCACTTAGTTCGGCAAGTAAGAAAGACTTGTTGTAAGTATAGGAGTTAGTTAATGAGCTTTGAAAACTAACTTGTATTTGTTCAAACATGTGTTAGTGGAACCTGAGTACAGTAAGTGAAGCTGACTCAGAGAAGTAGAGTAGGAACCCTCTTTGGGTCAAACCACTATAAAATAAAGTGTCTCTTGTGCAATTTGCATTCTAATAATCAACTTGCATAAAAAATTGTATTTGGCCAAAATTTTTGACAAGCTTAATTCACCCCCTCCTCTTGATCTAGCTTAAGTAAGGGATCGATAATTGGTATTAGACTAGATTTCTTTTGTTATACTTAATAACAGATTTACATAACTTGTGAAGTGATCCCAAATATGGCTAGTTATTTCCACAACACATCAATAGAGAGATAATTCACATCCAGAACCCCTTTCTTTGATGGATCAAATTATGGGTATTGAAAAATGAGGATACAAAATTTCATGATAGCCACATATTACCAGTTGTGGCTTACAATAAAAAATGGAAAGATTGTTCTTAATAGATAAGACAAATATACTACTAAGGAAATTCAAGTAGTAGAATGTGATGCAAAGGCAAAGAATTGCCTCCACTATGCTCTTTTCCCTTCTAATTTGAGAAGATTTCTTCCTATGATTCTTTCGAGGAAATCTAGGATAAGTTATAAGTTGCACATGAAGATACTAACTAAGTAAAGGAAAATAAGATTATCCTTTTAGTGCAGGAATATGAATCCTTCAGCATGCAAGAGTCACAGACAATCTCTAAAATACTTGAAAGATTTCAGAAGATCACAAGTGGGATAAAAATTTTAGGATAAAAATATGTAGAGCCCAAGCTAGTGAAGAAGATTTTAAGGTCTCTTCCGAGGCATTGGATGCCTAAGGTAACCGCAATCTAGGAAGCCAAGGACTTGGATAAGATGACAATAGAAGAAATCATTATATCTCTAATGACCTATGAAGTGTTGATGAAGAAGAAGGTTTCAAAGGAATCCAAAGGCAAGAGAGTATTCACTACAATTCAACCGCAAGCATAAGGTGTCAAGTTTTATAGTATAATGATGAGAAGGTTATCGTCTCCACAGGGACTGTAAATTTCAATTAATCACTAGCTATTGTAGCAAATAATCCCAAATTTATTTGAAAAATCCAAAACTAAGAATTTGAACAAGAAGTAGAAGTAAATAGACTTTGGTGGGAAGAAATCAAGATAGAGAAACTTTAGAGGATCGATTTCACTTATGTTTCAATCATGGTGGTTTCAACTCATTATATATTGATTGTTCTATTGGTTTATAAATCAAGAATTTCAATTTACTCAACTCCCACTCTCGAGTGCCAAGTCAAGTATCTATTCTCAATATTCCAATTTTGATATCTCGATAAAAAATAAAAGATTAAGAATGCATTAAGATCTATGATTATTTTTAATGATTTCACAAAATCTAAAAGCTCTCCCGACTCATCTAGAATTTCATATTATGATGCCTAGATCCTATTTTAGATTTAACCTCTCTTGAGTGTCAAAACCCAAATATAAAATCATTCAATAGATGAACAATAAATTAAAAGCATTAAGAACAAGAACTCACAACTAAACCAATGAAATTTCTCAATAATACAACTAACTAATCACACCATAATATCCACATAAGATCCATCTCTCCTCTAGAAAGAGAAGTTTATCTACTCATAATAATATCAAAAATAATTCCAAGTATTCTAAACATGATGAAAATAACAAAGGAAGAATAATGAAGAATAATAAAAACTTATTTTAAGTTGATTTATCCTCTAGCTTTGCACCATAATTTCTTCTAATCTTGAACTCCTCTCCTCCACCAAAAAGTCCCTTCTCTCTTGCATTCCCTCCTCTAAAGAACCCAATTTAGGGTTATTTTATACTTCCATATGGATTACCTAAGTCCTTTGTGCAAAATCACTTGAATTAATAAGAGCAGGACACGTCATACTCACTGCACTGGCATAGTGGCACCCAAAAATCTATCCACAACCCATCACATGCGTCACTTGCGCCCAACTTGTTGTTCACCTGAGATGGGTTTAGTATTGTGACCATAATTTTCTCATATTACATTGAACTTACACAATTCTTGATGCATTGGAAAGATAATTTGAAGGAAAACAACTTTTATATTGAACAGTTTTCCAAATCAGCCTCCATCTATGTCAAAATTGACTATAAGTGATGCCTTTTTCATATTCAGCTCCTTTTTAACATATTTTGATACCTGAAACAAAAACTAACTCCATTAAGTACAATGTTTAATCAAATATATTTATAAACCAATAAAATCATATAAATTGAAGATACAAAATATGTGAATTTAGATATTAAAATATGGTAAATTAGGAGCTCATCAAATACCCCCAAACTTAGCTTTTGATCATCTTCAAGAAAAAAACAATCATGTTTTATGAGATATTCAAATAATCTCTCTTAAATAATCAAAAACATGCTAGACAAATTACAACATAACTCAAAAATAATTCAAAGCACTTGCCAAATAATCTCATGAAACTTAGGTGTCATCAATCTCTTTATGAAGTGAAATTATGTGTGTGTGCTTTGTTAATATCAAGCTACATGCATACTTTCATTCAACAACATTCAATTTAGTGATTCTAATGATCTTTATAAAAATCCCACAGGCTTGTTTTTCATAACCCCTCTTCACTAATGTAAAAAATCTCTCCACTTGTATCAATAGGTCTTTGTTAAGCTTGTAATGGGGCTTTGGTTTTTGCTAACAAAAGAAAAGGAATAAGGATTCATAAAGCAAGATATCATAAATGAATTTGTGGATGAATGTTCACTCTTTTTACTTTTTTGTTTTCTCTTCTCTTTTAATGAGTTGTATTGCTACCACACCCTAAAACTTAATCCCTTTTGAGTTCATTGGGATGTGAACCCTCCAATTGAAGGATAAATCCTTATTGATTCTTTTCTTTTTGTCCTTTTTTTTTCCTTTTGGCATTTTTCTTTCCAATACCATCAAAATTATCTTTTTTAACTTCATTCATACCTTTCTAACAACTATGTGCATCAAATGTATTTCTTAATAGGTCAAGCATGATTTTTAAGGCTAAAAGGGTCTAGATAATGAGGCTAAAGAAAGAAAAGTGAATATTGGTCTTTCACATGCTCTGCATATGTCATTCTTTCATTAAGGCTTAATGGGGGAGATTAGTGACATGACTGTACTAGGTTATCTTGAAAGGCTCAAACTAATCAAACAATGCCTAAATCATTTTCAAGTAAACATGTTATCTAGAATTTTGCTTGAGTGATAATCAAACAAGTTCTAGAAAGCTCATATTAATTAAAATATATTACCGAATTCACAACATTATCAACTAATCCACATACACTTCACATGATCATAACACAATGTGTTTAATAAAACTTTCATCATTCATTAAAAAAATTAACACAAGAATCATTAAATCATGAGGTACTGCTTATCCTTCCTTCTAAATTATGTGCAATAGCAATAAAAAAAATTGAGCATAGGTTAATGATCATTAAGAGAGAATTCATCCACTCAAATTCACTGATTTTGCACAATTGTTCTTTAATGTTCTTAGCTAAGTCATCAAAAGTGAAGCTCATCAAAAAAATTATACCTAAATTCAAAAAAAAATTCCTAGAATTGAATGAAAATCCCAAAATATGGGTAAACTTAAACAAAACATTGTCTTCAGTGTTAAAAATAATGCTTAAATGAGAAAGAAACTTCCTTGTGGGGATGTTTTCTCCTCTGATGGTGTAGGAAGGTTATGCACAACTTTTTGAATAGATCATCTGCATCAAGAAAAATGAACTAAAAATTAAATTGATAAACTAAACTAAACTAATAAGAATAAATAAAAGAAAGGAAAAACCCAAGAAGCACTTTGAGTCTCAATCTGATTATGGTTTCACATCTATCAAGTGAATTTTCGGTGCTTCCATTCTTTAATCACTGGAAGAGTACTAATCTTCTCAAAAATGCATTATTGAAATTCTAAGGCATTTGCTTCCATTCAAATTTTAGTGTAGCAATCAACAATGCCAATTTGGGCTTAAACCCTTCCCTAGTCACATCTTCTTCATTAACTTCCTCTACACCATCTAAGTCAGCTTTAATCTTGTTGGCCTCTTCGTCATCCTTAAAATACTCTTCTATATTATGAACAAATTTTGGTTTATCTTTTGTTTCATCCTCCTTTGATGACTCTTCTTGAAGATTCTCAATAATGTCACTGGATTTCTCTTGTTGTCGTGCATCCAAAGCTAGAACATGCTTTATAACCTCACTAGTACTTGTCATATCTAGACTAATGGAATTTTCATTGCATTGTTTGAAAGGATCTTGATCACTTTCATCAGTAAAAATAGTCACAATGCCATCATCCAAAATCTTAATCCTTTGACAAGTATTATTCTCAACTAAAAAATCTAAATCACGATAAATGTTAAACCTTACATCATCATCATTAATCCTTAAGGTTAACTCACCATGCTACACATCAACCAAAGCCCTTCTAGTTGCTAAAAATGGTCTTCCAAAAATCAATGGAACCTCATGATCTTCTTCCATGTCTATGATAACAAAATCAACTGGAAAGATGAATTTGTCTACCTCTACCAACATATCTTATATAATACCCCAAGGATAAGTCAAAGACCTATCTACTAATTTTAGTGTGATGGTAGTTATCTTCACCTCTCCCAATCCAAGCTCTTGAAACATAGACAAAGGCATTAAATTAATAGATGCACCAAGATCACATACTACTTTAAAAGATGAATTTCTAATAAAATAAGGAATAGTAAAACTCCCTGGATCCTTCAACTTCTGTGAAAGCTTTTTCTACAAAATGGCACTACACTTTTTTGTTAACTTCACTATAATATGTTCAAGCTTCCTTTTCTTGGACATGACCTCCTTCATGAACTTTGCATAATTTGGCATCTGCTCCAAAGCCTTCGCAAAAGGAATATTGATGTGAATTTTCTTAAAAATTTTAAGAAATTTACTAAATTGTTCATCAATTTTCTTCTTTTGAAAATGTCGAGGAAAAGGAAGTGTAGTTTTCAAAATACGAGGGTTATATAGAAATGATATTCTCCTAGGTTTATAGACTTTCCTTTTTGGTTCTTCTTTTTCTCTTCTTCAACTGTTCCTTGGGCAACATCTTAATCCATTGCTTCTAGGAAAGATTGTGGCTCCTCATGCATTCTTGGAGATTCCAATGCTCTGCCACTCCTTAGTGTTACTGCATTACATTGCTCTATAGTATTCTTCTAAGTGTTGCTTGGAAAAACTTTATTTGAATTATTAGCAGAGTTTGCAAGTTGACCAATCTAAGTTTCCAAAGATTTTATGGATGCAGTTATATTTTCCATGTGCATTTCAATGTTGTCAAGTATTGCTTCACTCCTGATAAATCTTGCTTGACTTTCAGTTACAAAGGTATTCAAGAGATCTCCAGGTGATGACTTCTTTTCAGTTAGTTGGGGTTGAAAACCAGTAGGTGGGTTCATGGTGTTCCTTTGATTTTCATAGGAAATATTATCATGACTTCTCAATCCTGGATGATAATGGGTTGGTAAGTTGTTTCCATAATTGTTGTTGTAACCCCGACTGTTCACATATTGCACATCTTCCATGGTTTGATCTGCAACCATGTATGATCCAATTGTAGAAGAAGACTCTAATAAAATTGAAACTCCCTTTGATGCTGAATTGGCTATGGCTAACTGGTGAATTAGAGGAATTGCAAGACAGTGTTCACTACAGTTCAATCACAATCATACGATGTCAAGTTTTATAGTATAATGATGAGAAGGTTATTGTCTCCATAAGGATTGTATATTTCAATTAGCCACTAGCTATTGTAGTAAATAATCCTAACTTTATTTTGAAAATCAAAACTAAAAATTTAAACAAGAGATAGAAGTAAACAAGCTTTGGTGGGTAGAAATTAAGATAGAGAAACTCTAGAGGTCAATTTCACTTTTATTTCAATCATTGTGTTTTCAACTTATTATATATTAATCATTCTATTAGTTTATAAATCAAGAATTTTAATTCACTCAACTTCCTCTCCTGAGTGTTGAGCCAAGTATCTATTTTAAATATTCCAATTTTGATATCCCTATAAAAATTGAAAGATTAAGAATGCATTAAAATCTATGATTATTTTGAATGATTTCACAAAATCCAAAAGCTTTCCCAAATCATCTAGAATTTCATGTTATGATGCCTAGATCCTATTCAGGATTACTTCTCCCGAGTGTCACATACCAAGTATAAAACTATTCAATAGATGGCTAATAAATTGAAAGCATTAAGAACAAGACATTATAAATAAAATAATAAAAATTCTCAATAATATAACTAATCAATCACACCATAATATCCACATGAGATCCATCTCTCCTCTAGGAAGAGAAGTTTAGCTACTCATAATAATATAAAAAATAATTCCAAGTATTTTAAACATGATGAAAATAATAAAGGAAGAACAATGAAGAAAAATAAAACCTTATTTGAAGTTAATTCTTCCCTTAGCTTTGCACCATAATTTCTTCTAATCTTGAACTCCTCCACTGAAAAGTCCCTTCTCTCTTATGTTCCCCCCTCTAAATAACCCAATTTAGGGTTATTTTACACTTTCATACGGATTCCCTAAGTCCTTTACACAAAATTAATTAAATTAATAAAAATAGGACACTTCATATGCACTGAACTAGTGCCATGACACCCAAAAATCTGACCACAACTTGTCACATGCACCATTTGCACCCAACTTATTATTCACCAGATATAGGTTTAGTTTTGTGACCATAAATTTCTTATATGATATCAAAATCATGTGATTCTTTTTGTGTTGGAAATATAATTTGAAGGGATACAACTTTCATATTGAAAATATTTTCCAAATAAGCCTCCATTTGTGCCAAAAGTTAACTACAAGTGATGCCTTTTTCATGTACAGCTCCTTTTTGACATGTTATGATATCTGAAACAAAAATTAACTCAATTAAGTATAATATTTAATCAAATATATTTATAAAATAATAAAATTATGTTAATTAAAGATCCAAAATATGTGAATTTAGGTATTAAAACATGTTAAATTATGAGCTCATAAGAGAGCAATTGCCTTAAGGGTTGAATTTGAAGACGATGACTCTCAAGTATAGATCGTACGCCAAATGATGTGCTGAGGAGAAGCCAAAATCATCACTGGAGGTAGCAAACTGGCGCTGCTAGCGCTAATCCACATCACACCACCCCACTGGAGACAGCAAGTTAGCGCTGGCGGTGCTCGACTCCATTCCCAACTTTTTGTAACTTACAAAAATTATAGATTTTGCATATTTTGACTGTATAAATAGCAATTTCTTAGGGTTTTGGAGGGTTCTTTTGCTAGGATTTTTTATGAGGATTTTTTGGCGGCTTTTGACAGAGAATCTTTATCTTTTCTCTTCTATTTTTTTTTTTTGTGATTTTATGGCCTTGTGTGACTAAACTATTATTCTTGGTTTAAGTAGACAGAAGTGTCAGAATCAATATACTGTGAGATCTAATTTGATTTAATTATTCAATTTATACTTTGAGTATTAAATGTTCTTCTTTGTTCGTGATTATGATTGTTATGTTTAATTGCTAGGAGATCTAATAGTTTATTATTCATTGCAATCTATTACTAGATTAAATATCAAATTTGTAATCATTTGTTCCCTCTAAGTTGCGAAGCAGCTAGGGTTTAATAATTTACTGTTGTTGTTATTATTAAATCTTAGGAAGAATATTTGACTAAATTAAATGCAACCACTAGTACTTGTGTTGTTTAGCTTCATCAATCTCTACAATACTTAATGCTGTTATTAGATTAAACCTTTAGCG
>JAYJMB010004538.1:0-48594 GCA_036873735.1 Pouteria campechiana | reverse complement strand
ACCATGAGATTTCTGTGCAGCATGAGTAGTGCCATGAAAATAATAATCTTGCTCAGGATTCACATAATGGGGCCTATCGTTTGATGTTTTTTACTTTATATGTGTGTGTGTGTGGGTGGGTGGGTGTGTGTGTGTTGGCTTATAAAAGGGTAATGTATGCCAAAACTATTGGTACTCATGGTTGTAGCTGATCAGCTCCAATTTTAAACTACCATATACCTATTGTGTGATTGTCCACTCCTTTGAGATCAACGAAGAGCTAGTTCATTCTGTCATATTCTATATTCCTACCCGGTTGGCTATATTGCATGAATTGTAGGACTGCTACATGCCTGACACGTGTAATAAGAGGCACGTGCACATCTAGAGAGATAAGCTGTCTAAATGGTCAGTTGTGAAAAGCTACATCTTGATAACAATGGTCCAATTGCTGTGGTGAACTATGAAGTTAATGTATTGCACCCTATAAAAGTAATTAGATGATGTGAAGCTTTCTCTGTGGCTGCATTGCAGAAAGAAATGGTGAAGGAAGCAAGAGCTGAAGCAAAGGTGGAAGTTGGAGTGGAAAAGCTGTGGACAGCTTTGGCTAAAGACCTAAGACATATCTTGCCAAAAGTGTCTCCAAATCTGGTGACAGAAGCAGAGTTACTTGAAGGAGATGGTGGCCTTGGTACAATCTTTCTACTTCGTTTTGGCCATGGTAAGATCATGGTCACAATTTTTGTCCAGGTTATCGAAATTTTATATTTTGAAGGTTTGATTATTTTTAAAAATAATTGCCCCAGGTAGAAACTATTGGCCATAGTGGAGGCTATGTACTGGTAATGCTTTACTTGAGAAAATTCTACCCTAATACCGATATCAACCACGCTCAAGAGATGCCACAGATTATAGATATTGTCAGAGCTAATACATGGAGTTTGCACCACCAGTTTGTAAGATTGTTTTAATGGTCTGATCATAACCATGCCTTAAGAGTTGATAAGGCACCATAAATGCATCTGTATCAATTTAACTCTTGCCAATTTATAGTTCAAGTGGTAGGAATAGTATTCTTTGGCATGTGCGATAACTTGTTGCCCATACAAAACCTATTTATTCATGATTATGTCATAAACTGTCTTTAATTTTGCTACGATAATGTTTCTTTATTTTGAAATTAATATTTAATGTTCTGTCTCTAATGTGATCATAGTGCTGAGCAGCAGTTATAAACAGACGGAAATAGTATCAAATAGCCATGAATGGTAAGGCATAATGCTCCTGTTTCAGCAACTGGATAAAAGCCGGCTGAATTCAACTATGCCTAGCATAAGTTAAGCGTGGTTAAACGATAAAAATATAGAAAGCTGGCTAGAGCTGATATGATGGCATGAGTTTTGTAAAAATGTTTTTATAAAAAATCTTAGAGATTTATTATATACTAGTAAAATTCCTTTAAGTCTTTAATAAAAATCTTTAAAAACAAATAAAAAAGAAAATATTTCATTTATATATTAAGGCATGAAATGGTTACATAAAGTGTGCTATTGACTTACTGCAAGAAAGAAAGAAACATCTCATCTCATTTCTATCTCATTGCAAAGCGAAGCTCCGTGATGTCTCATTACCAGTGCCTAAAATTGAAATGCATTATTTCGGTAAACTATGATAATTTATTTATGCAAAATGTGTGCAGATGTGCCAAACATGACATACCAGAAAGAGCAACTGGTGGAACTGGATGAATCTCAAAGAAGAATAGGGCTACAAGTAATAGAAGGGGGCTACCTGAACCTTGGATTTGCATCATACGGAACATTCTTTAAGCTCAAAGCATTGGAGGAGAGAAAGACTATGATAGACATCCAAGTTGTCTATGACACCGAAGCTGAAGAAGAATCTGCAGATAAGTCGACCAAGATCACAGATTCAACGTTGCTCTTCATCAAATTGCTGGAGGATTATCTGCTCAAGATGGATTGATGATTTGATCATCCCATTTCCTATGCATATATAAATAAGAATGAGTGTACAAGTAGGGGGTTTAATGGTGTTGAAATTGGGACCATTCCACTGGTTACAAGGCAGTGGCTGCTTATCCTACTGTCACATTCCGTTGTGTTTGCATATTCCCGTCTATCTATACACTAATGTCAAGAACTTTGAATCTTGTCATTAAATTTCTCATGGTAGGATCTACTTCTACAGACCAATCTCTCTTAGAATATTATCATTAAATTGCTCATGACATGGCCTTCTTCTGCAAACCGACCTCTCTTCATATTCTTGTGGAAGGTACAATGACCAATTGGAAATTATTAAAATTTTAATATTTTTAATCATATTTACTAGCAATTTGGCATTAACTTTGGACTATGGTGAATTGAGTTTTACATTGGAATGATAAGCTCCAAAATTAGCTAGTTACTTCGAGAGAAAAATTGAGCAGTATGACTATGATATTTAGTGTGTGCTTAATTAATTTATTTATGAAGCAAATATCTAGAAACTGAAATGGAACTTGGTCAATTTAATAGGCTAATTAAAATTACCAGGGAATCTTACTGTCCATTATGATAATTTCGCTTCTGTACTTCAGTAGGGATTTTTAAGTTTTTGAAATTTGAAGGTGTGTATATGAACTGTTGTTATTGTACAATCGAACTCCCTTGGAATTAGAGATTATTGTAGCCTTAGATCAATTTCTCTAATTATTAGATTGGTTTTTCTAATTAATAAAAGCAAATGATTACAAACTAACGGTTTCGATTAAAAGAAGTTGTATACCAATTTGCCAAATGCAGTTGACAGTGAGATAATGCCTTTCAAAGATATCCCTAATCTACTTGGTTTCTCATTTTGAGCTCAAATTTCAGAGAATAATATATTTCTAATCAAATATTTTTTCGATTAACAGAAGCAAACATCTACAAACCAATGGTCGAGATTGCAGAAAATTGCATCCCAATTGGCTAGACGCAGGTGAAAATGTATGGTGGTGATACACGAGTTTTTGAGTTTACCTTTTCTGTGACAACGATTATCCATGTGGATTAAAATGCGAGTTCAG
This sequence comes from Pouteria campechiana, assembly GCA_036873735.1. Classification (NCBI taxonomy): domain Eukaryota; kingdom Viridiplantae; phylum Streptophyta; class Magnoliopsida; order Ericales; family Sapotaceae; genus Pouteria; species Pouteria campechiana. The sequence continues at coordinate 45,542 of JAYJMB010004538.1, read as the reverse complement.
TGCAACTCATAACTGTTTGAGAATGCTCGGTTGATACTATTCCCTACATTTATGCGCCAACCAAATTATTCACATTCATTAAAAAATTATGCGTTGTATGTGAAAAAAAAAAGGTCTAAAGGAAAATCCAATGCCAACATCCAAATTTACGGATAACACTATTCTCATTCCTCATGCAAGATTCCGTGCACTATAGTTTCATAATCATCGCTTTTATATATTATGTGCTTTTAAGAACATTTATTTTTAATCTAAACCGTACAAAAAGTGTATCCCACTTAGAATGGATGATTAAACCGAAATATCCTAAAATGAGTTAATTAAAAATCATTTTAATGCAAAATTTCAGTAAATGATACTTGAGATGGACCGAGGACCACTGATTGGTGGATTCAATTTCAAACATGTTTACTTATAAATTAGAATAATATCAAATTTTATTTGATTTTTTAATTGCATGCCAATGAGGTTTTCTGAGTTGCCATTCATTTATTATCACGAAAAAATTTTGATTCCACGCTTCAACGGTGAATGGTTTTTACAAAACTACAACTTACCTCAATTCAATTTCTTCCCCTAATTTTATGGTTTGAACTCGTTAAAAATAAGAAAACTTCAGCACCATAATTTTTAAATTAGACACAAGTATTTCATTTTTTTTTCAAATCAACCCACTGAATATTATCTTAAATTTTAAAATAGTCCCATATGAACTTAAATTAACAAACTTTATAAGTGATTCTTACAAGATTCTTTTTACTTTTGCAATTAAGAACTTTTGTATTTCATGAAACTATAAATAATGCAATTTTTATGCATATAAAATGGATTTGGCATCTTTTGATTTAAAATATATGGGGTTTTTCTTTTTTCATGAAATAAACAAGTAATAAAAGGAATATAAAAAACATATTTTAATAATCGTTCATAAAATTTGAGTAACCATTACTCATGTATGACAATTTTTGAATTTCAGATAATATTTAGTGAGCCAATTTAAAAAAATGAAAAAGATATATTTTATTTAAAATTACTAAAAAATCTCATGTTCATTATAGTAATTTCCCTTCCCTATGTTACCAACGATGCTGAAATGTTTGAAATTTCATCCTATGGAATCTTTAAAAAGATTTTGAATTTCTAATACCCTTCGCGCACGGCAGCTTTTTCGATGTTTGATTGCTGTTTTCGATGAATTACATGGCTGTCCGGACAAGCGCCGGATTTCTTATTTGGGTTTGGAAACCTATTTCCAGCAACACGGCAGAGGATCCCAACATCAGGATCATTTGATGATAAAATAAGTATGATTGGTTTTTAACCTAAACACACTGTTTTGGTTTGTTTGATTTTTTAATATCAAAACATATATTTTTTTAAGCATGCTGTTTTTTTTAAGAATGTTGTTTTTTTTAAACACACTATTTTGTTTTTTTTTTGTTCTAAATCGCACTATTTGTTATTTAAAATGTGTTGTGCACTTTTTTAAAATCAAAATAGACTACTTTTTTAATCAAAATATGTTATTTTTAAAAAACAAAATACGCTATTTTCAAAACAAAAACAAACAGGCTATTTTGATTAAAAAAAAAGCAGTGTGTTTTGTTTTTAAAAATAGCATATTTTTAAAAATGAGTAAATAACAAAATAGTGTGTTTTAAAATAAAAAATAGCATGTTTATTTAAAAAAAGGATGTTTATTTTTCTTTAAAACAGCATGTTTTAAAAATGAGTTAATAAAAATGAAATAAAAAATGACATATTTTTTTGTTTTTAAAAACCAGGCCTGTTTTTTATTTTGGTTTTTAAAAACAACATGTTTTGATTTTTAGAACAGCCGTGTTTTTTGCTTTAAAAAATGGCATATTTTTATTAAAAAATACATATTTTTTTTAAATACACTACTTTTAATCAAAACAGTTGTAGTTTTTTTTTTTATCAAAATAGCATGTTTTGATTTAAAAAATTGGCATGTTTTGATAAAAAAAAAATCAACCATGCTTATTTTGATGATTGATAAAAAAAATAGCATGTTTCTCTTTAAAACATGCTGTTTTAAAAAAAGAAACAAACATGCTGTTTTTAAAAAAAAAAAACAAACATGCTATTTTTTTAATTTTAAAACACACTATTTTTTATTTACTCATTTTTAAAAATATTTTTTAAATAAAACACATTGTTTTCTTTTCTATCAAAACAGCATGTTTGTGTTCTGAAAATAGCGTATTTTGTTTTCTAAAAATAACAAGTTTTAGAAAAGAAATTGAGAAATCCCGGCGCTCTTCAGGACAGCTATGCAATTTACAATACCAAAACACCGAAACCAGTAATGAAACACGGGGAAAACTGCCGTGCGCATAAACGAACTTACACGCATATGTGTATAACATCCCTACCCATTTTCTTCTCCTTTATATATTTACAATGTTGTGAAGTATTAAAATTCCATTAGCATGGGGCAACCATATAAACTTTCAATAGGAACAATTAACAAAGCCATTAAAGGATATAAATGGAGTTATGCAAAAATATTTTCTTCTAGATTATTGGAAGATTCATGTTTCAAAAAAACCAAAAAACTTCAGATATTCAATTTTAAAATGTAATATCTCTAATTCAATGACTCTCCGATTGAAACTAAGTACAGCCTAACTTTCTAGAAGTAGGTAAGTGCATGGAAATATTTCTCCGCTAAGATTTAGCTTATATGCTCCGAATGAATATTCACATTACATTGGGTCAAGTAAAATGCGTGTTATTCGTGATGAATTAATATTGTCGGGGAGGGTTATACCATAAAATCGTCTAAGGTTTACCTCAATTATATGGTCCAAATTTTATTTTAAAAAAATTCATGGTAAATAAAAAATCTTTTCAAGGAGTCAATGTGAATATTTTAAGATTAACGCAAAATTTTTCCTTAACACTATATATTATCAGAGTGATGGAATTTTACATTTTGTGCTAGCAATCTATTGTGAAAATAAACTTCAGATGGTACAGATATTTGTTAGAACACTATTTTGTGCTGGGTGGCTATTTGCTATGCTTTTACAAGTGAGCATCGGCTGCCTCTTTATTATTTGAAAGGGAAGCCCTATATTTGGCATGCACGAACACGATGTTTAGTTTGTGAATAATACTGGACCCTTTACTGTGCTCGTAGGCTATAAGTAGCATGGAAGGTTTAAAGGAAATAAAATAAAAGATGCATTTAGCAAAAAATTGGGTAGTAATCGGCGCACCTCGCCTGAACTTGGGAGTTTTAAAATTTAAATAAAAATTTTTTGTTGCCTAAGTAAGCCATTTTATTCGATAATCACTGATTAAAGATACTGCATTATTAAGGTTATTTTATTTTAATCTAAACTATTAAAGAATTTTCTCCAATTAAGATTAGAATTATGAAATTCTAAAGAACACACTATCATATCAATATGCAAAATGCGCTCCTTGACAAGCATTAATTCCTACGTAGGCTTAATGGGCCTGGCAAAATACAAACACCCGATACCAATTTTACAATGGCATTTCCGGCTATTTTTTTAAATTATTGGACAGCTCGATTATGACGAATATATATTAAGGGGCTTAATTGGTGCTACCTAAAACTGCAGGTTGAACCACTTTGGTGAAGCCAAACTCAACTTTCGAATTATCGGAGTCTAATGATTTTGGTATTTTTTAACAATTTTTTCGAAAAAACACGTAATTATATAAGATATTATTGAAAAATATTCTAGCATATTTAAGATTTCCTACAAAATATGTTGGAATATTTGAAAAAAGCCCTTCAAAATTATGGAAAGTACATATCGCGAGATAAATCCATTCCAATCACATCCGTTCAAATAGCCGATCCAGGACAATATTTCAATCACGTTAAGGGACCCCTTTTTACCCAACCCAATAGGCGCCGAAGACGTCCCAGCGACGTAACGATTTCCAGCGCAGCAGCAGGATGAAAGCCGTCGTCATCACGAACCCCGGCGGGCCGGAAGTCCTGCAGCTCCAAGACGTCGAAGACCCCAAAATCGGCGACGATGAAGTCCTCATAAGGGTGGAGGCCACAGCCCTGAACCGCGCCGATACGCTGCAGCGCAAGGGCTTGTATCCCCCACCCAAGGGAGCGAGCCCCTATCCCGGCCTCGAGTGCTCCGGCACCATTGAAGCCGTCGGTAAGGAAGTCGCCCGCTGGAAGGTCGGCGATCAGGTATTCCCTTCGACACTACTCTCCTTCTCTGTCAGTAGAACAGTCGCCACGGTGGGCCCCACTGGCTGGGGATACCTACTAAAGATTCTAAAAGTTTGATTCTTTTCTAGCCATTTCGGTAGATTTTGATGAGAATGGCACGGGCGCCACTTTTCTGTTTTGATCGTCGAGATTTTGGGTTGTGAAACTGATTTGAGCACGCCGCTCAGGTGAAAGAACTGTGGGTATTCAGTAGGTGACTCTAGATCAAATGGCTCAAAAGTCTCAGAAAGAACTCCAAAGTTTCTGACTTTGGGATGTTTCAATATGAGATTTTGGGTTGATTACAAGTGTCATTAACTCCTCCGATTAATGGTTCTGTGTGCAAATTCGTACAGATAACAGTGATTGGGGCCTCCACCAGGGCCGTTTTGCCTCAGTAAATCATTTGCATATGCTGAGCTGATGAGGCCCATCATTGTGATGGGTTAAATCGATGGAATCCATTCGTTTTGGTGCACTTAATGACATAAGGTTAATAAATTGTTTGCTTGTCAAACTCGATCCTTCAACCAATTTGAAATAATTCTAGGCGTTGATCTTACTTTGGAAGGACGCAGCTTGTGCAACCAACCTTGAAGTTAGGATATAGCCTGAAAGGCAGACCCCTTATTTCAAAAATTGTATAATAAAGCTCATATAAAACTGGGGGAAAATAATCATATTTTATGCCATGGCATTCACTTGGGCAGTTTCATTAGATAATTCACTTGAAAGAAAATCTGCTATAATGTGGACTGGCAAGTTTCACTCTATTTGGAGTAAATGATAAAGTCCTGTCTAGGTTGTCTGAGAAAAGTGAAATCAACCTCAAGGGCACAATCCGTGAGCGTTCACTTTGTTGCCATTTAGTTGTCACTTCCCTAAGCAATGAAAGTTATCCTTTTACTTCTGTGGTATGGATTTGAGATTATCCTGAGTTGTATATGAAATTTTCAAGTTCAGCTGATTTCACTTTTGCGAATTTGGTTAAGATTATTTTCATTCCAAAATTCACCTTAAACTTGATATTCACATGCATTGTGGTTGATATTGATCTGTGGTCGACATTGTGGCTCCGTTGAATAATGACGTGTTGCTGTTGTGGCCTGTTTGTCGAAGGTTGAATCCATGCTGAAAACATCAAAGTAGGTATTGTGTTAGGGGCCACTGCATGGTCCTTGATGGTCACATTGTGTATCAAGGTCATCTTACAATACGGTAGTTTGTATATTTGGGTTTATTGTATACAATATCATGGAACTGCTTTTACTTCTCTGTCCTGACTGTGTAATTTAAAACTGCCTGAGGATAGGATTAATGGCTTGACTGGTGGCATAGTTGCATGTTCCTCTTGAGAATCCAGTTTATTGTATACAATATCATGGAACTGCTTTTACTTCTCTGTCCTGAGTGTGTAATTTAAAACTGTTGAGGATATGATTAATGGCTTGACCCATGGCATAGTTGCATGTTCCACTTGAGAATCCTTTATGTATTGTTCAAATTTAACCCGTGGACCTTCAGAACAAAATGCAAGTATTTGTTCTTTGATTGAGATGAGCTGATTCTTTATTGTATTTATGCTGCTGTAATCTTTGGAATGTCCTCTTCAGGTGTGTGCTCTTCTTACTGGAGGCGGTTATGCAGAAAAGGTAGCTGTTCCTGCTGGACAAGTCCTTCCAATTCCTCCTGGTGTTTCACTGAAAGATGCTGCAAGCTTTCCTGAGGTGGCATGTACGGTCTGGTCAACAGTGTTCATGATGAGCAGACTGTCTGCAGGGGAAACCTTTCTGGTAATTAACTCAGGGTCTAAGTGGAGTGATTCGCTTGAGTCATGCAGTTCCTGTTCAAGTAGTTGTCTCTCACCAACAACAAATTATGTTTCATTATTGTTGAAAAGTCCTTTTATTTTCAGAATATGCAGTTCAAAATATTTGTTGAAGTTCAGAGACCAACCTGTTGATTAATTCTGCCATGCAGAGTGCTGGTCTGCACACATGCATTTATGTGAAATAAAACCCTCTCTCTTCTTTTACGCAAAGAGGCAAAATGAAATTAATCAAATGGATTATTCTCACGGTTTGAACTTGAGCATCAACATAATGTTATTACTTGCTCGGCCTTCTATGTGCAATATGGATATCCTGGGTAGATTTAAGAACTAATGCAATTTGTGTTAAATCCACTGTATTTTACTTGACCTGACAATTTATTAGTGAAATCTACTATTCACTAATGTACAGCACTTTAAATCCCAACTATTTTGTTACTTGTGTAATTGTGCTGTATAATTTTCAGATTCATGGGGGTTCCAGCGGAATAGGGACATTTGCAATACAGATTGCTAAACACCTTGGGGTACGAGTATTTGTCACAGCAGGTAAGTGACATGATTACTCATACTCATTAATCAGCATCTGTTTATATCTAATCCTTGATTCTTATATGTAGAAACTCTTTTCTGGTTACCAGGTAGTGAAGAAAAACTAGCCTTTTGCAGAGGTCTTGGAGCCGATGTCTGCATCAATTATAAGACTGAAGACTTTGTTGCGCGAGTGAAGGAAGAAACAGGAGGGAAAGGTCTGTCTTCTTGTCTCTTCCTCTAAAATTTCAACTATGTTCCTAAACCTGTAAATATTTTATGACAGGAGTTGATGTCATATTAGACAATGTTGGGGGTCCATACTTCCAGAAAAACCTCAACAGTTTAAACGTTGATGGAAGGCTTTTTATCATTGGCTTCCAAGGTGGTGTAACAACAGAAGTTAATATCCAATGTGTGCTGGCAAGACGTCTTACAGTGCAAGGTATGAACGGAGTACTTCATTGAGGCTGACAGCTTTTGTTCCTCCCCCCTTGCATACTCTCACACATACATGAGAGCATGCCTGCATATGAGCAAACTAGCACACTCATAAACACTTTGCATCCTTAAAGTGCACAAGTGGTGCTTTTAATGCTAATGTAGATTCCTTCATTTTGTCCAATGTCCACACACCAATGATTTCTTGCAAGACACCTTACTCTCCAAGGAAAAGTTATTATAGTACTTCTTGATATTGCTACTTCAGAGTGTTTACCGAGGTTGAGAGAGATTAGGAGAGAGTAGTGCATGCTGCATGAATACACGGCCACATGCATGTGATGTAGATGTAGGACAGATGGGGAAAGTGGAAGAAAGATAGATTCTCTCAAAAGGGTGGAAAGAAGAGATTAGAAAGGTACTAGAAGATGAAAGAGGGAAGACTAGAAGGACTGAGAGAAGAGTAATGCTATAATTCATCAAAAAACCTAATACAATCTGTCTCATTTATATAACTCATTTAACAAAAATTATAAATAAATCCCCACTGAAATAAATTATAAGATAATCATAATGAAATAAAAAATTATAATAAAATCCAAATTAAATGCCCCTAAAAATGCAAAAATAAATAATCTCAATGTACGCAATAGGTTTATTGTGTTCTCTATCATTTTCCGTACATTAAAGAAAATTTGCCTTCGATTTAAGACTACGATGCTACTCTATCCGTAGTGCTAGTGCTGATGATGAAAATTGGTTGTAAGAGATTCTTCATTGTATTGTTGAGTCCTGCACAGTATATCTGTAATAAACACTGTAATAAACTTGTATTTTTCATTATATAAAAGTAATTTCTAATTTTATATCAGGATATTACTTGTTAGTATATTGGGTAAAGGAATCAACAGATATAGAGCTATGAACAATTTCAATTGGAAATTTGCTAGCAGACAGATTAACCTGATGGTTTAGGCAAATTCCATAACAATCAGCATAGAGTACCAAATTCTTAAGTTGTCTCCTACAAGCAAGTCTTTCAAACTCTAGTTAACTATCTACGGGGAGAACTTTTCTTTCAAGACTCCATTTTTCAATGGGGAAAAGGTTTTTTTCCTTTCCTGGATTCCTTTAATTGATATAATGTTTTAACTACCCCAGCACTTAACTTTTTTTCATTCTTGTACAATCATTATCTTTTATCTTTTCATCCAAAAAGCCTATGATTTATTTATTTATTTTATTTCTAATCATTTCTTCATGCTATTTCCTCCATTTTTACTTTTTCTTCATCTTTTCCACACCTCTTTCCCAATTTCCAAATAGAGCCTAATTTTACACGGAACCAAACAAGCTGGGGGTAACTGCGTTTGCCCTTGGTTTTCCGACTCATTTACGTGACAAGACCTATTTACCATGTTTGTATAGGTGTAAATAGGTGACACTATATGGAATATGAAAGGGAGTAAGGCTAGATGAAAAGAGAGAGAAATAACTTTTACCAATGTTGTGAAAATGTTCCATATGATGCTTAAAATGATAGATTTAGGAAATCTAATTCATTAACCATGTTTAGCACTATTTGTTTAACATAGACACAATTGGAGGGTTAATGAATTAGATTTCCTAAATCTATCATTTTAAGCATTATATGAAACATTTTCACTACAACTATGGTGAAAACTTTTCTGTGTGATCATTTCCTTTCCTTAAAATAAATTATTAATTTATAAAAATCTGAAGTAAAGTTGTTGCTAACCCATATTTTAACCTTCACTTTAATAATCCTAATTTTAATTCAAACTTCAACCCAAACTTGACAATAGGGTTAGGGTTATGGTTATGGTTATAGTTAAGATTTTAGAAATACGGTTGGATTAACCTACCAAATTCTCCTCAACACACTAAGGCCATGTTTGGCTGCACGTCCTGGGAAATTAAAAGTACTTTCCCAGGCATAAAGTACTTTGCGGTGCCTGTTTGGCCGAGCTTTTAAATAAGCTTTGTGCTTCGTAAACGCGGAAATTTAACGTTCTGGGAGAAGTAGAAAATTTCTGCTTCTCCACTGGCTTCCACTGGCTTCCCGCAACAGCACTTTTCCAAAAAGTGCTAAAATTAAACAGTGCGGCCAAACGGAGCCTAAGCCTTGTTGATGTGCATGTGGAAGGGTGAGACATGGCACGCATGCATGCTCCTCTAGACTATCAAAATCATGGGGACCTATTGGATGTGGAGCATCGGTAAATTTTCACACTATTTATCCACCTGGTTACTGCCAGCGGGTCCATCACTAGGATCTGATTATTATCACAGGCTTAAATGTTCCGACATTTTGATGCCTGAATGCCAATGCATGCAATCGCCTTTTACTGCAGATGGCTTGCTTGGTAAGGTGTAATGTGGCATAAGAACTGGAACCTAACCTTTTACTGTTTTCCAGTCAAGCAGTTGGAATAATTCTCTTTCGCTGTATTCTTATACAGCTGCGGGACTGAGGACAAGAACATCTGAAAACAAAGCTATGATAGTCAATGAAGTGGAAAAGAATGTTTGGCCTGCAATAGCAGCAGGCAAGGTGAAGCCAATAGTTCATAAGTACTTTCTTCTCTCTGAAGCAGCAGAAGCCCAGAGGCTAATGGAAAGCAGCCAGCACATTGGCAAGATTCTGCTAACTACATGATCTCAAAATCATATCTGAGGTAGCCTACAGTAGCATTGGCATGGTTTCTACCTATGCTGGGACTTGTCATTTTCAGGGGCATTAAAGAATAACAAAGGCCAGGGGGCCAGGGAGATTCCAAGCATGTAGTTAGACTGTACTCTTTTTAAGTGTTTTCAATTAAATGATACTCGTTATAAATTGTCGAAGTTCATTTTAAACTAAATCAACGGATTATGGGTGTGTGTGGGTGGATCAAGTAAATGCAAATGTAACTGTAAAATACACATTTCTTTTTTCGTTATTCTATTTCTATTTACTCGTAATAACTCTGTTATTTTCATTATTAACTATATTTCTCACCAATACATTTTATTTATTTTATTTTTATTTACTTGGGGTCTAACATTACTTTTACCTTACTAACAGCATTTAATTTGACAATGTATTTTACCATGCATGCTCATAACAGTCAAATACTATTATCAATCAACAAAATGCTCAGCATAAAAAATAAAAGGCTAACCTGTTGCTTCCATGAATAAAAAAAAAATGGTTGCATGTGAGCACGTGCTAAGTGTTAAAAAATAAAAAGATTGGGGCTTACGGAATGTGTGAAGATCATGTATCTAGGGACTGATGTCTATAGAAAATATGCTCCATTATTATACTTAATGGAAATGTAAAATTGAAAATTATATTTCTAATAAATTTGGTAAAAACGAGATGCTATTTTCCTTCTTTGTTTGAAAATCCCTCATTGGAAATTAGTCCAAGTGTCTGCTTTTAAATCACAAATATGGTTCAATGTGATTAACAGCAACTTCATGTGACAAAGACAATAAGATCTTGATTGTTGAGGGTGTGTTTGGTTGCACTGGATATCTAAGCAATGTAAACCACAAATAAAAAATAATATTAGAATATTACAGTAATACACAGGTGTCTATTCATATAAATATCATAATATTTTTTTATCATTGATAATAGTATCGTAAAAGCATCTAATTTGAATGGACTTCTGCTCTCTTCCTTTATTTTGTCTGCACATTCCATCTGGGGCTATTCTCACATGCAAATATGTTCAAAGATGCCTCAGTACAGTGAAATTGCTTTGTTTAGGTTTACAAAATATATTTGTAAATTCTAATTTATTCATCATAAGTAATGCCATTTATCCATGGTTAAAATTTGTCCCAATAAAAAAATATACGAAACATTTAAAGAAGCCATAAATGAAAATATTAGCATAAAAGGGAATTTGCAAATATATCTACAACTTTTATCTATAACAGTTGTTTTACTAACATTGTTGAAATATTTATAAATTTTATCAAAATATTTTTAAAAATGCCAAAACCGTCTTTCTTGATTTAGAAGGTAATGGTTTGACGTTTTTAAAAATATTTTGATGAAATATTAATATTTTTAAAAATTTTAAAAATATTGTAAAAATACGTTGAGGCCAAGTATTGTTGCAGGAGTACGGTGAATACTTTCTTTAAAGTTTAAAAACTACCACTCGAGATTGGAACAGCCACTGCTAAACAGCCACAGATGAGATTTAAAATCAAAAGAAGATGCAAGAAAGTTATGGGGAGGGGGAGAGGGATTAGAACCTTAAAAGAAAATTCACATTCTACGGTGAGGTGTTAGGAGCTACCAAAGAATGAAGACATGCTATGAGTCGTGTGATTGAATGCATCACTGCTTAAAAGCCAAGTAGCTCTACCTGTGTCTGTTCGGTTAGTGGACAGGGCAATAGACAGTGGCACATTTTCCAAACAAGTAATCATGATGTTGTAACTATAAAATGAATAAAAATTAAAAAGAGATTATAGGGACAATGTTAAAAAATGTAAATAATAATGAAAATTAGAGAAAAAGTGAGAGGCTATTATTCCTTTTGACTTCTACATGATGTATCCAAACACAAAAATCTTATAATTATTTCTTAATTTAGTAATCTGAAGTAATGCTTCCAGTTTATAACTTAGTAAGAAAAAAAATAAAATACCATTAATTGTGTTAGTTAAGATGGAAAGAAAGTGTGAGAAAAAGAAAGAAAAAATAAGTGTAAAAAGTTTAAAAAATGAAATGATATGATGGAATAAAAAATAATAATCAGAAATAGAATCAATAATAATTTTAGTAAAAATTATGAAAATATGTGATTAAAATGTTAACTGAATTAATAGGGGTGGAGAAATAGAAAAAAATTTCAATTTTTTTTAAATAAAAAATATTAATCATCATTATCAAAAAGCTATTTTTCACCGACATGGAGTTGTTAAGTTAGCGATTAAAAAATTAATGAAGATAGTATGAAGCCATTTGAGTGAAATTTCATCCATTTTTTTACACTTTACTCTTCCATTTACACATTCTAACACGACATCGTCGCGGAATTGCAAGCGAACGTATATCGACGATATCTCCCCATTGGTTCTTCCGCAAATGGCTTCGAAACTAATGCGCGCGAACCGTCTGAATCTCCATCAAAGCTCTATGATTGGTGAGTGCGCCGCCATCCGCGCGCACGCGGGAACAGCGGCCGTAATTTTAATTTTTCATTTCTAATCGGCCAGACGCGTCTGTCAGACACCATTAAGATCCGTCCGTACGATTGGTGGGCTTCGGCCTCGCAAACCAATGTGGGCCCAGCCTACTCAGCCCTATTTTAGTGAAATCTTCTCCTCCCGTTCGTCTCTTTCGCTCCCCTTCTCTCTTCCCTCCCACAAGAAGTAAAAAAATAAAAATAAATAAAAATAAATCCCAACGGCCATTTTCTTTCCTTTTCTCGATTTAAGACAACCAGAAGTTCTTCGTTCATCTCACTTGAATCTCTCTGCTACTGGGCAGATCTTTACAGCCGAGGTACGAGTTTTTCTTTTCTTGGGTGTCCCAGCTACCCCCCATCTGTTTGATTTTTCTTGCCGTTTTCGACCCAGTTCCATTGATTTTCAGTAGAAAAGGGTAAACGATTTCGTCCTATCTACGCCTGTGGATAATTCCTGGCGAGAATTTTGATGGGCTTTCGTCGTTTCTCTAAAAATCGAGCGTTGAGTGGGGATAATCCGGTTGTTATGTTTTTCTAGATGATGTATGAGAAAGAACACTCTTTTTCTTGCTACAATTAGAGAAGTGTTGATGTTTTTCATCTTGGATATTTTGTATGTGGGGAGAAAGAATTCTTTGGTGTATCAAACATGGGTTGTTGGGTTGCCTTCCAATTCAAACAGCGAAAATGGAGAAGCCCCGTGCGTTCAGTTTCATTCTTTGATGATCCATTTGTTTGAAGACAGAGCAAATTTGTATATGGTTGATTGCTTTTTCTGGACAGTTCGTGTTTGGGCCTCTTGGGATGATTTGTATTTATGCATCTGTAATGAATTCTGGCTGTATGTTTGAGTTTGATTTGAGCAATGAAAGTGGAATACCGTCTTCTTTTTGGAATTTGTAAAAGTGGCCTTTATGAAGAGAATGCTTTAATGCATTGAAGGTAAAGAGAAATGAATAGATTTGTTCCCAATTGAAGAACTCAAGATAGGAAAATGGAGGATTCAGATCCTGCTTCTGTGAAATCCAAGCGTTCATTGAGAAAGAATGCGGGATCATTCAACTACAATGAGAATCTTGTGGATGAGTTCATGGAAAAGCATCTAGGCACTGTTGCCAAGAAACGCAATAGAACAATGGCGGACATGGAGAAAGAGACTGAGACAGAGGCCATGATTGCTCTCTCATTAGGGTTTCCAATTGATGCACTTCTTGAAGATGAAATCCGAGCTGGGGTTGTCAGAGAATTAGGTGGAATTGAACAGAACAACTACATTGTGGTGAGAAATCATATACTGGTGAAGTGGAGAGAGAATGTGCGGGTGTCGCTTTCAAAGGGTCAGATCAGAGAGACCATCAGTAATGAGTATGAGAGTCTCATATCTTCAGCTTATGATTTCCTACTTTCAAATGGGTACATCAATTTTGGAGTTTCACCTTCAATCAAATCTCAAATTCCAAGTGAGACATCCGGGGGGTCGGTAATTATCATTGGCGCTGGATTTGCTGGATTAGCAGCAGCAAGGCAACTTCTATCTTTTGGTTTCAAGGTGGTTGTTCTTGAAGGCAGGAATAGGCCTGGAGGGAGAGTGTATACACGGAAGATTGGTCGGAAGGGAAATTATGCTGCAGTGGATCTTGGAGGCAGTGTTATTACAGGTATTCATGCAAACCCTCTTGGAGTTTTGGCCAGGCAATTGTCCCTTCCTCTTCACAAGGTAAGAGACAACTGCCCTTTGTACAAGCCAGACGGAGCACCCGTAGACAAAGAAATGGATGACAAGGTCGAATATGTCTTCAACAAGTTGCTTGACAAAGCCACACAGCTGAGACAGATTTTAGGAGAACGTGCAAATGAAATTTCTCTGGGATCAGCTTTGGAAACGTTTACAAAGTTGTATGGTGTGGCTCAAAGTAGTGAGGAAAGGCAACTTCTTGATTGGCATCTGGCAAACTTGGAATATGCAAATGCAGGACGTCTTTCCAACCTTTCACTTGCATATTGGGATCAGGATGATCCTTATGAAATGGGTGGGGACCACTGTTTGCTTGCTGGTGGGAATTGGAGATTGGTCAATGCAATGTGTGAAGATGTTCCTATTTTCTATGGAAAGACTGTAGATACTATCAGATATGGAAATGAGGGTGTGGAGGTTGTTGTTGGTGACCAAGTCTTTCAAGCAGACATGGCCCTTTGCACTGTGCCTCTTGGAGTGCTCAAGAACAGGACTATTAAGTTTGAGCCAGAATTACCTGCAAGAAAGCTCAGTGCAATTGACAGATTGGGTTTTGGTTTGCTGAATAAAGTTGCTATGATTTTTCCTTATGCCTTCTGGGGAGAAGATCTTGACACATTTGGATCTGTCAACAAGGATACCCACAGACGTGGAGAATTCTTTTTGTTCTACAGCTACCACACAGTTTCTGGGGGTCCTGTTCTTATTGCTTTGGTTGCAGGAGAAGCTGCATCATCTTTTGAATGCACAGATCCAACAGTTTCACTTCACTATGTCCTTAACATTCTCAAAGGTACTTTCTTTTCAAATAACCATTTGGCACTGCTTGCTACCACTTTGTCCGCGGTGTCTGCTTTCTTAACTGCAAGTTAAGGATTTTCATTTTTCATCGACATCTAGTGAAGAATTTCAGAAATTTTTGCAGGTATTTATGGTCCAAGAGGCATTAACGTTCCCAATCCAGTCCAATCAGTTTGTACAAGGTGGGGCAGTGACCCCCTTTGCCGAGGTTCGTACTCCCATATTGGAGTTGGCTCATCAGGCAGAGATTATGACATTCTTGCAGAAAGTGTTGGTGAAGGCAGGCTTTTTTTTGCTGGTGAAGCAACAACTAGGCAGTATCCTGCAACTATGCATGGGGCTTTCTTGAGTGGATTGAGAGAGGCTTCACGCGTTCTCCATTCTGTGAGGAATAGGCAGACAAATCCAGGAAAGAGCTTGCCAAAGCAAGTTGGACCAGGCAGTGACAGTCTTTTAGAACTATTCAGGAAACCAGATCTGGCATTTGGACAGTTCGCATTTATCTTTGATCCACTGACACTTGACCCAAAATCAGTAGGGCTTATGAGAGTTACTTTAGGGAAGCCTGTGACTGAAGCTGGTGCCGAGTTCTGTTTTATCCAAGAATCAGAGAAAAGACGCCAAAAATCATCAAACCAGCAGTTGCAGGTACAATTGTACGCAATGATATCTCGAGAACAGGCATATGAACTTCAGTCGGTGGATGGTGGAGATGGGAGTAAATTGTGCTATCTGTACAAAAATCTCAGGTCGAAACTAATGGGGCGTAGCAGTCTAGTAGCATTAGCTAACTCCTTGATTGCCAACATTGCTAGTGCAAGGAGGGGTCGAGGCAGGCATCGCTCTGCTGTTACTGCTCAGCATAATGTTGTTTAGAAGTTTGTATGATCCATTTTTTTGATTTTTGGATAACCTCCCATTTGATGCTCAAGTGGCAGCTTCTAACAGTAAAAGGTGCTTCAAATTGGTGGGTGAAGAGGAGACCTTTGGTGGAGTGGATAAATTTTCTCTATCACCAGTACAAATGTTATAGCTGAGGTGAGGTGCGTACATCATGGAACTAAGGTGTCAATCTATTTCTGTTAGAAGTGGAGGCTGATGATCCATTTTTTTTACCTTCTTGTAGAAGATTTTTTCCATGAAACTGAGAAATCATTCTGCGTCTAGATGGGAAATCTATCGGATGGCAGACTGACATAATTGTGGTCATAGCGATTTCCCCTGTAGTGATAGTTTTTTCCCCTTTAGGTTATATGAGCCCACTTCTTGTAGACTTGATTAGGCTTTAGTATTAACTAGCCTTGTTAATGTCAAATCGTGTACTCCAACCTGTAAGTCTGTAACAATACCAGTTGAGAATTTGATTGACCTTTTGGGTCTTCTAAATGAGGACACGAGTTTAGATATATTGTGCTTTGGATTTCTGACACATTTTTTCTTACTGCTGCTTGTTTTTTGTATCAAAGAACTGTAAGTTATTACATGACCATGCTATCTTCATGCCTATGCTCAATTCAGCACATCATGTTGGTATATCCGGCAAGCAGCCTAGTAGCATTGGGTTTGGTATATTAATTTCTTGTGATGGCCAACTTTCCTCATTAGCTGCGTATGCTGCATAGAGTAGTTCTATTTTATTTTTTGTTCTTTTACGACAATTTAAGTTGAAAGCCAAACACTCCAGGACAAATTATGATGGTTAGGTTCTTGTTTCCCATTTTTTCGATTTTACTTTGGATGGGAAAAGCAAAGTTTTGAAAATATGTCTATATTATTAAAGGAGGAAATTTGAGTTTTCATGAAAAAAATTTATTTTTCAGCAAATAAACATGCTCGACACTTCATTCCTCCAATTGTTTGTGCCAGAGTGGCTTAAGTTTCATAACGAGTCCACTTTAGAGAATTCAAACCACTTTACAAGAGAATTCATACACAAATGCACTCAAATAGGTGGATAGATCCAGGGGAGCAGGAAGGAGAATGCATGTGGTTAATTTAAATTTCAAAGTTAAGGCAAGGAGGATGCATTTGGTTAGTTTAAATTTTGAATTCGAGGTGCATGAAGGCAGGAGAATGCTCATCATCATCATCATCATCATCATCCAGAGCTGTTTCCCATTCATATGGGGTCAGCCACATGGATTCTATTGTGTCATTTTTATCGGTCTTAAGTTGTTTCTTCAATAAGTCTAAATATTTTTCATATTTTTTTAATAATCTCTAATCATGTTTTTTTCCCCAGTCTTCCTTTAGTACTCTTATAACCTTCTATTTTGATAAATTCAATCCTTTTAACTGATATTATTTTTGATCTCCATTTGACATGAGCAGATTATTTAAGGCTATTTTCTTTCATTTTATTACCTATTGATTCTACCTTTATAATTTTTAATTTTATCATTTTTTGTTTTTCATGTGTCTATCTTAACACCCTCATTTCAGTTACATTCATTTTATTTATATATTTGTCTTTTACTTGCCTAATTTTCTACCAGAGTGTAGCTAGTATTATAACAGGAAAATGCTTGTGCTTGGTTTAAATTTTGGAGTTGATACATGCACCAATACATGGATTTGTGCACACAGGTGCAGAGGGAGATGCACATCATTGACATATTTGCCTCATACTTAACTAGCTCGAGCCATGTGGATGTCAAATCATAGTTCTAAATTCATTTTCCTTGTACCTCGATTGCCTCTTAAGGTTGTCATAAGGTAAGTATTATTGTTGTTGTCATCGATTTGCGTTTCTTATCCTGTCCTAAATATTCTATGCCATTCCTTCATTGAGATGGTAATTTTTTTCCTTGCAACCCCTTACAAGAGTCCTTTTTCTCATGCAAGGTTTCAAAAAATAAAAAAAATAGCAATAGAAAGAAGAAGTCTGAAATGCACCTAAATTTCACAATTATCCTATTGACACTTTAAATGAACGTGCCAAAGTCGCTTGAACATTGTCATAAGTTGGAGTGATGGAGGCAAGAATACTAATTTCAATTCCTACTATGATAGTGATTACTACTAACCAAATGATTTGAAAATGTAATATCACTTGATTGATTCTTATAACCCAAAAATGCACTTTGGATTCACGAGTATAAATACATTTAGATTATTAGTTTAGACAATTTTAATGGTGTTCATAGCTGCTTCCCCTTTTTGGCAGGCATTGATTTTCGTTGGCATGAAAAGAACCTACCCCTAAGTTTGACTGCCATATTGCCCTGTTTTGTCATGTACTGTCTCTCTGTTTCTTGTTGAGTGGCTTTCACATTACATGATGCCAAAAGTATCATTGGTTAGTCATTGATTTATTATTCTTCTACAAGGCTGAAGTTGCATATCTGAATGGAGAAAAACCATGATCTTTACTGCATAAATATCAATTTCAGATCTTCAACTTGTGATGATATGAGATGGCACAATGTTGCAAACTTAGCATCTCCATGGATGTTGCAAGTTTTAAGTATTTTTGCTACGGATGGGTGATTAATGGTTTGAATTCATTCCCTTTCTCTCTTCTTCTAAGCCATTAACGTCCTTTAAATTTTAAAATTGGTCAGCCAGCGATTATCCTTTTCTTTTATCTGTTTGGAAAGTGAATAAAAGATATTAATGAAAATCTGCATAATTTGTTTAAAATCATGGATCTATATCTTAATCTTCTTCTTTTTTCTGTTGCTTCTACTACCTTCCTGTTCTTCCTTCTCTTCTTCTACTTCACCTTATCCTCTTCTTTTACTTCCCATTTTCTTTCCTCTCCTGCTCCTTTTCTTCCTCTTTTGCTTCTTCTTTAATTCGCATTCATCTCTTGTCGTCTTTTTCTTTTTCTTCCCCACCTTATTCTTCTCTGTCCTCCTCTTCTCCCTCTTCTTTTTTTTCTAGTTCTACTATTCTTCCTCTTATTCTCCTTTATCATCCTTTACTTCTTCTTTCTCCTCTTCTCCTTTTTTCTTCTTCTCATGCTCTCATCTTTCATTGTCCACCTTTGTTCCCTCACTCCACCTCTCCCTCCTCGATTTATCCTTTTTCTTCATATTCTCTTGCTTCTGTTCTCCTTTTCCCCAACGTGTTATTCTTCTCCTTCTTCGCCTACTCCCTTCCTTTCTCCTTCTACTTTTCCTCCTGCTTCTCTTGTTGTTTTCTTTGACATTTTTGTTTTTTGCTTCTCTTGCTCTTCATATAGATGTAGGACCATATACTTGTGGGTTCTACAAGCAATGAGCAGTTTATTTTATAGATCCATATTTACTCTTGAATGATGTTAATTATGTGAACCATTAAAACTTCTATTGACATAATTTTTGAATTATTAGCCAAATGGGTCATGTCGAATATGATCATCAGTTAAGATCTCTCTAAACTTATTAGCATGGGCCAAAATGAAGCGCCCTTACTGAGAATCGCAACCCTTTAAATAACGCTTGAACAGGCCTATGAGTCTGCGTCGTTCCTTGCTTATGTCCATTTTCTCCTGCTTTTTCTTCCTCCGGTCTGTGTATTTAATTAGTGGTAAGAGAGAGAGATAAAAAAGAAAGAAAGGTAAGAAAAGTGACAAAAGGAAGGTGGTAGCCAGGTAATGTTGATAACATAGGATTGATGATGGTTTTAGAGTAAATAAATATAAAATAGATTTTTTTTTGAAAAAGAAAAAATCAATGATATAACAAGTAGGATAATAATTAAATTTCACATAAATATAAAACAAAAAAAAGAAAAGAAAATGGGGCTTTTATCCCTTTCATCATAAAGTCATTTTTGCTCTTTTTTTTACCTCAAAACAAACACAACTACTGATGTGAATAATTGTACTATTTTTACCAGAGTGCTTCGGTTCTGCGATAAATCTCAAAATCATTTGTCTGTTTTACTTTACCTCGCCTTCCTTTATAGCTCGACTTATGATTATCATTGTTACTGCTAAGGTAGTCTCAGCTACTCGGTATTGCTTCCCAGTCATTTGTCCGCTTGACTTGGTTTCAGTGCATAAATTGTCTTACAACTGTTATTTGTTCTTGGTCTACATATGAAGTTGTTGTTTGCTCATTTATTTGGCCATTATTATTCATGCAGGGCAGACACCAGTATCATAACTGAAGGTGGGACAAAAGCTGTAGAAGATTGGATTGGGTACCCAGAGGTGCTTAGAAGAAATGCCATTTCTCGCCATTAATGAGGCCAGGGTTTCATGGATCTCGATGTTCGGATTACTTGAGCCTGTTTGGCCGCACATTTCAGAGGGGGTAAAGCGCTTTTGGAGTGAAAATGGACAGCCAACTTTCAACCTCAACCATATTACATGTAGGCTGTATTTAGATTTGTATAAAGAGTGTAAAAGCCTCTTCTTTTACTACTCCTATGTGATATTTATATTTATTTATAGTAGTTTTATTTTTATTATTAGTTATCTTTTTAATTATCACCTATTATCTTTTCATGCAAAAATTTATGTATTTTGTCGTCATTTAATTCATGACTATCATCACTTTTATTTTGGTGACATTAACCTGTATTTTTTACATTTTAAAAAAAGTCTTTTTCCGCTATCGAAGCTCACCCATGATTAAAATAATTAAAATGCAAACTGTTTATTAACCTTGCTTAACTTAAATCTTCCCAAAAAGATTTTTTTATTTAACTTTCTTCGTAAGCCAAATCCATCATGGTACAAGAACAAAATCTAAACCATCAGTATATGTACAAAATAGACACAAGTGTACTTACACACGTATGAGAGAAAGATTAATGTAAATATATTATTAATTATATCTTAATTAATTTCATAAATTAGATATAAAATACACATAACTACACAAAAATTCACAGAAATGTAATAATATGATATTTGTATGGGATGCGTTATTTGCAAATAAATATTTTTAGCACTTCTTCTGTTTGCATGGGCCATGTAAATGACCATTAGCTTTATTTTTATTATAATATTAAATTTAAAATATCAAAAACAAGTAGTATGAATTTTATTTATAAAATATATAAGAGCCCCCAATTTATATGAGGAGGAGCGCAGAAAAAATGTTCCCAATCCCTGCACGTGACCGATCCCGGAGGCCCATTTTGTGATCGTATGATACACGTCTCGGTTTTCTCGCACTTCAATTAAGATAACATTTTGGAAAAACTTTCAGTAATCCCCTTTCTTTAGAATATTGGACAACACCTTTTCTGATAGACGGTTAAAATATAAAAGAAAATAGCATATAAAAAAAACATAAATCTGCAAATCAACGGTTCAGATTATCTTACACCATTTATCCGAATAAGAAGAAGCGAAGATAAATGTAAAATGGAGTCAAAGAGTCAACCAAGGCGATCACCAATCAGGCTTCTGGCTACAGGCGAAGATCATCGCCAGACCATCGTATACCTATTAAAAGCCTTTCTCGCTGCTTTTTATCTTTGAAATCCTTTCGTCGGCGATTCTCCCAGTAAGTTCTGTTTCCGATCATTTCTTCGATTATCTGTGGGTATAAAAGCTTCAATTTTCCAGTATTTGGATGGATTTCCTTTTTCCGATTAGCTTCTTGCTGGAATTTCGGTGGCTTAGCTATCTAGTCGTGATTTTGTTGGTATTTTGTGATTTTGAGAAGCTATTGGATGCTTGTGTTGCGTTATTGGGATCTATGAAGAGGAGATTTAGTTAAGGTGTTTGTTGATTTTAAGGGGATTTGTCTGAGTCCAATCTCTTGCGAAATAAAGTTGACTGTTGGTTGTTTCCTTTCCCCAAGTAAAATTAGAAATGGAAAACAATTCTAGATAAACTGAGGTTAGAATCAGTAGGTAGTATGATGAGGGGAAGTATACTTAGGTGGTTGGGTCGTTTGACATGGAAACTAAGAACTGCACCTGATGGGAGGATTTTATCCAAGTAGAAGGCCATAAGAGAGCAGGAGGAATATGGTTAGAGGCCATTAGAAAGATTCGAAGATAATTTGGCCAAAGAAGTGGCATAGCAGGATTCGTCCAGCTAATCTCAATTCGGTGGGAAAAAATTGATGGAAATTACTCAAGATAATTGTCATTTACGACACTGTAATCTCTTCTTATTTTGAAGTGCATTGGTCAGTTGTGTTGGTAGACAACATTGTTGGATTCGTATGCTAACTGGAAAAGAATTGATAACTGTTTTACTCCTTTGAGAAGAAATCATCACCTTGGTTTGGATATGAGAAAGACTAGGGTTTTTTTTCTAGTAGCTTTGATGAGCTTTGTCTGTGCAGAAATTTGCCATCTGATCTATTAATTGGGTTGTTTGTCTGGTTATCTTTCAGAATATCACATCTACCGGGCAGTTCAATCTTTTGGTTTTCTTCTTCCTCTTCATTTTTTTTTTTTTTTTTTGGCTGAATTCTGATTTTAGGCCAATTTTGTTTATGTGTACAATTATTGCTTCAGAGGTGATATTGCACTTTTCATTTAGTACTTCAAAGGCAAACTTTATAGTTTGATCTTTCACCTTCTTCTCCTTCAAATCTGCCATTTCTTAAATTTAATAATTTTAAATGGAGCATTTCTTGTGTTTGATTGTATGGCAAACACTGAATCTAGGTAGGTGGCACGTATACTTTTTGATTGATGGAGGGTGGAATTTTTCTCTTTTTTCTTTCAGATTTGACTTCTGAATTTTCTTCTCATTAAAGAATGGATATACCCTCTGTGGATATAACAAAGATGGATCGAGGTACTCTCACTCTGATGGGGACAGGGTGCTGTGTGGTGCTTTCATTGCATTTCACATTGCAACTTCTATCACAGCATCTCTTCTACTGGAAAAATCCTAAGGAGCAGAAGGCTATACTTATCATCATACTTATGGCTCCTTTGTATGCTGTCGTCTCATTTGTTGGTTTCGTAGATATTCTGGGAAGCAAAGCGTTTTTCACATTCTTGGAATCAGTTAAGGAATGTTATGAAGCCCTGGTGAGTGAAGCCTTCACATTATCCACATTATCATAAGTTACAGAAATTTCTTTGGCATATATCTGCCTCTCAATATCTTATCTTTACTTTTTCCATTGTCAGGTGATTGCTAAGTTCTTGGCTTTGATGTACAGTTACCTAAATATATCCATTAGCAAGAGCATAGTGCCAGATGGTATTAAAGGACGAGAAATTCACCATTCCTTTCCCATGACTCTCTTTCAGGTCTGACAAGACTTTCAAATTTAATGTCCTCTCTCTGCCTTCTTCCTTATCATTTTTGAGCACATGCTTACCATTTTTTTTTTCATCAAGGTCTGTGTGAATTATCAATTACATCATGGTCTGTGCAATAACTTTATCTGATGTGCTGATATGTCAATGTGACTGACCTATGCATGAGAAATATGTTACACCTTGCTGGAGGATATGTACGAGTTAGTTTTTGACATGGATATTTCTTTTCCATGGTTGGCATTCACACAGCATTGTGCATTTTCTTTCCTATTGCTTTTACGTGCTTATATTACCAATGCCATTTTGTAGTCAGGAATCAAATTTTTTAAGTGAATTTTAACCTAAGGATATGGTATAAACTTAAGCTTTGACCTTTTATGTTCTTTTCTGGTTTATTTGTTCCCTTTCGTCCTCTTTGTTTACATTGTTACAAGTGTAATCTGCAAACTAGACAATAAATTTCCTAGACAATGCAGTTAGAATTGAATTGTTAATTTAATTGGTCCATTGATTAGTTTGGCTCAAATCAACAATTGGTATGTCACTGATAATTATCAATTTATTGGTGATTTCTATCTAAAATCAGTGGTGGTGGTAAAATAAAAAATTGACATGAGAAACAATAAAATCACATGAAGGGGAAATAAGGGTTTATCTTTGCTGGGGTTTAGATTTTGGAAGGAAAAAGGCAGAATCAAGTGAGCAATGATGGTTGTCAGATCCTCCCTGATGGTGCCAATCATAATATGAAACTGCAGGTTTGATAGTCAAGGCCCTAACCCACCTTTGTTCCTCATCAGTGGTGTCTAGCAATCGAGGAAGGTGGATATGCAGTGAAAATGAGGGAAACATGCTCTGTACATACTCGTTCAAACAAATTCAACTTTTGGTTCAAGCAATTGGAAGGGGTTTTGAAATTTCACTTTCCCTTCTAATATCTCAATTGGTTTCTGGATTGACAAACTGGTTCATCAATTTTCAAGCTCGTCCATCAACTGAACCAGAACAGAAAACTGTTGGTCCTGGATGGACAACTGGCTGGTTGTCTTATTTTAACAATATGTGGTCTTAGATTCCTGTCCTTGCCAATAATGTAATGATAAAAAGTATGAGTTTACTTACCTGAATTGGCTCTGGACCATTTTTTTTCTAACCTAACATGGGGTGCATGGAGGGTATATTACATAGATATTTAGTGGCCTCAACATAACTTAGTATCAAACTTCATGTGTTTTTTTTTTCCTTCTTTATTCTGACTTCTACTAACATTCTGCTTCTCATGTATGTTGCATATGCTACTTTCCATAGTAAAATGGTAAAAGAGTCAGGGTCATGAATGAGCTAGACCTGGGTGAATGGAAACAGGATTTTTATCTAGAGCAAGGCCACTGACCTTGATGGACCAGTTCAAAATCTAGCCAAGCATCATTCCAAGCCTGAGCCCTTGACAGCCAAATAAAAAATTTCAATAATGGCCAAGTAACAGAGCTGATGCCTGCTTCACGATTTACTTCAATAATTGCTGTGTGATGTCATTATATTCATTTTTTCTGTTTGGGAGATCAGCATTGGCTGTTCCTGAAATTCTCAAATTACTGCAATATGCATGCGTGACATGTTTTTATTTTTGGAACTACAGCCTCATACTGTCCGTCTGGATCATCATACACTGAAGCTGCTCAAGTACTGGACATGGCAATTTGTCGCCATTCGGCCCATCTGCTCCATTCTGATGATAATGCTGCAACTTCTTGGGTGGTACACAAGTTGGATCAGTTGGACCTTCACCATCATACTGAACATTTCTGTCTCATTAGCCCTTTATTCTCTTGTGGTCTTTTATCATGTATTTGCCAAGGAGTTGGCACCTCATAAACCTCTTGCAAAGTTCTTGTGCATCAAAGGGATTGTATTCTTCTGCTTTTGGCAGGTAAATTTTCAACATTTTTTTTCTCCATCATTTCTGAGTGTGCATGCATGCCAAATCCATCATTCTAAGCTCATTATTGGGAGCTAGGTTTTATTACCCTTTTAGCTTTGCTGGGTTAATGCATCAGTGAAGAATTGTTAAGTTAATTGTGTACAGTAATTCACAATAAACGAGGAATTATGAAGTCATCATCTATCAGTGACCTGAATGGCGTCTTGTTGTATCAATTTTGAAAAACAAACTCATGGTTAATCTATGTTCTTGCTCTTGTGGCTTGTGATTCTTTTTGCTGGCATCTTCAATCTGGAAAAGTTTGACTCAAGCTTTCCACCCAACACTCGACCAGCATGGGCTGTGGTTAATGAAGTTTGGGCCTAGTGCCTATGGAATAGCTGATCACATCACTATTCATGCACTGATGCATCAGGACCACATAATCCCTCATCTGTGAGACTGTTACATTATTCAAGGGAATTCCCAGCTTTTAATCCCATCATTCTTCTGCATAAATTTTTTCTATCTAGTGAATAAAAAGTGATTCTTCAACTAGCTATCATATGGAAAGTAATCCATTGCAGAGAAGTATGCGTTAATGGGAAATATATAATATAATATATGCATGTATAAAATAAGATAAAACGCTGTTTTGCACACTGAAATTTTACACAATATCCAAGCGCTATCTTCAGAAATGGAAAATATTTGAATCTATGATGATAAATTTCTGTCTCCAGCCTGTGTTGGCTGCAATAATTTATGACAGGGCTTTTTCTCATTTGCATTGCTACCATTGCAAGTTAGTGCCATTTACTTGAAATGTATATATAATAATTCTTCTTTTGTACACACTAGCAAATATTTGGTTGAATAAAATAAACTGAAAAATTGTAGAAGGAAACCTGATTCAAATCGACCTTGTTTTGTGTAGTTTTTCACTGTGCCTGGACAGTTATACAATAAGATATGATATATGCAACTCCACAAAATATCATGATATTTTCACCAAAATCATGAGATTTCCCAATATTTGGGCAATCATTCGCAGCCATATCTGAATATTAGCTTGTATGTGCTACAACTTAAGATCTAGTACTCAAATAAATAGAAACACACGATGGTTGGCATCTTATATTCCTGGCTGAGCATCTTGTTAATGATGGTTTCACAGCAGTCACATGAGCATGGCTGACATTTCTGGTCCAATCTTTCCAAGGCAGAGCATCTTTTATTCCATAAAAGAGAGATTTAAACCATTTTACTTGATGTCGGCAGGGCATTGTGCTTGACATGTTGGCTGGGGCTGGTGTCATCAAATCTCATCACTTCTGGTTAGATGTGGAGCACATCGAAGAAGCCATACAAAATGTCCTGGTTTGCGTGGAGATGGTTGTCTTCTCTGTCATCCAGCAATATGCGTACCATGTTGCACCTTACAGTGGAGACATTGCTGCGAAGTTGAAAATGGGAAAGGCTGAATGATCTATATCACAGTTGAAGCTTAATCTACTACTGGGATCATCATCTGCGCTGATAAATTTGGTTTCTTTTTGTTTTCTTTGCATCTGTAATGCTTGCGCTGCTCTTGCTTGACTCCTTTCTCAGAACTTCACGCATGCCAGATTTTGATGATGCATCTCTAGATTAAAAACAGTGGGTATTTGCAAGGTAGTTTCATTTGCATTAGGGAAAGAATAAGCAAAGGACATGCCATGGCTGTCTCTTATTATGTAGCAGTTTGTGCTGTATCAAAGCCTGTTATAGATGTCGATGACGCTTTATTGGATGATATGTGAGGGGAATTGCAATGCTATTTATTCCGATCTCTCGGTGTTAAGTGATTTATGAATACTTCTAGTATACAAGCCGTTGGGGGAAGCTAATAGTCAAAATTTTAGCATTTTTAACCCCAACATATTTTGTCGCTGGGAAATGGTTCAAAGGAATGGTTCTTTTGAAATTTCCGGACCTCTTTATTTTTAAGTCAATAAAAAAGGTTTAAAAAATATCAAATCCAATCATCATAATTAGCATTATTATTTTAGTTAAAACATGTAAAATTGTTTTAATAAAAGGCGTATGTGTATTACACCATTTAAAAATATATAAATTATATATAAAATATAAAAATTACTTATATTGATTTATGAATAGATTAAATTACCATAAAAATTTATAGATCTTGAATTATAATAAGATAAAAACTTAGGTATAAATGTATGATTATATCTTCGTGGGTCTCGCAAGAAATAAAAAAAGTTTGAAGGGTGGATATTAGCTCTTAAATTATGTTAATTTTGAGTTTACCTAAGTATTTTATTTAGGTAAGTTTTGAATTATCGAATAAACAAGTAATGTTAAGAAAGATGTAAGGATTGAATTTTGTTCAATTATTTATAAAGTTAAAATTAAAAGGTTCCTTTGTAATTTGAAAGGAACAATTTCTTTTAACCATTTTCCTTTATTTTTTAATATATAATTGACAACATCTCCTTCTATTCTTGCTTCTTTTTTTCATCCTACTCTACCTACCATTTCCCTTTCCTCTTCCCACCATCCATGTCTCAATTTGTTTGTTTTCTTTTTTCGTTATTGTCTTTCTTTTATTTCCTCAATAAATTGTACTTCTATGCAAGGATTGACTGATGTTGTTTAACCTTTAGCAGTGGAAAAAGGGTTGAAGAGCCCTTATGACGAAAATGTACGTTTATGGCCGAATGAAGTTCTTTTCGACAATTTGGGTAGCTAGTTCTTGTAAACCAACCTTGCGAGTTAAGAGTCTGTCAAAACAAACAGTCATGGCGAATGGCTCGGGAGTCATTTACTCAAAATATCAGTATTAGTGAATTAATGAAAAAGAATACATAGGCAATTTTTTCAAAAAGTTGATGATAGAAAAAACATAGTTTATTATGAATTGGTAATAATAAATATCTTGTTAAGTGAAGGTATTTTCCACCTGTTCAAATAGCCGACTCATCCTTCCAAAGCATGAGAGAGGACTTTCTTCATCCTTAGGAAGCCGGAAATTTGCGAATTTTCTGTATGTTGCAAGTTCTCTTGCGAAGCATGGGATACGCATCTCAGTGGGATTTCCTTCCGGCAGCAATCAGTCTTAGTAACTAACTGCCATCTGACCCTAAGGGAGACTGCTGGCATATTCTTATGTTCTTAAACATTTTGCCTGTACGTTGAAGTGATTTTTTATTTTTATTTATGAGTTTCTCCTTTTTATTCTTGGCGTTTTCACCCACGAAGCAAAATTCAATACGGTCTAAAAACAGTTAAGATAAAAATCTAATTATTCATTCAATTGGGTAGTAATCATAATGTATAATTTATCAAACCTATTGAGAATAAACAACTACTACATCATGCAAAAGTCTTAAGAGTGATTGAAGACTCAGTAATGAAAACAAAGGGTGAAAAAAGGGAAAGAAATTTATTCTCTCTCTCGTCTTAAGAGTGATTGAAGACTCAGTACTGAAAACGAAGGGTGAAAAAAAGGAAGGAAATTTATTCTCTCTCTCTCTCTACCTCGCTTAATTGATGCGATATTTATATATTTTAATAAATTTATTTTTTATAGTTATTACTTATATTTGCAAATTTTTTAAATTTTCTTTTAAAAATTTTATTTATTTAATTTTAATTACTTTATTTTTAATATTACCATCCCATCATTTATTCGTTTTTGGCCAAGTCTTTCGGATTCTATTTTTCACTCAGCGTTTTTCATCACTGTTCCTCTTTACGAAGCCGAGTGGGATTGTGTTGTGTGGGTGTAGGGAGCATGACGCTCTGCCAGAGTATCTCTTCGAGACAGTCACGTATGAAATGAAATCCGACGCCGCAAGTTGGGAAAATATCAGACGCTCAGGAAGCTGCTTCTGCCTCTCTAGCTTAGCTACAGGAAATACAGACTCCTGTAAAGTCCATCTTCGATGAGTTTCCCCAAACCCCCCAAAATATCCTCTTTTTGAATTTCCTTCCCACTGAGGCCGTTGAGATGTCTACTTCCTTTCAAATATCCATCAACATATCTATTCTACGCACTCGTTCTGTCACCCCCACCAGGACAAAATCCTGTTTTGGACTTATATTCGGACAACCCAAGAGCTGTTGCTTGCTGCGCAGCAGAGGGATTTATTTTCTCAATGGTAACAGCAGCAGGTTGAGAGCTTCTCAGGAAAGGTGGTGTCTTTCATGGGGAAGTACTGAGAGAGACGGGTTTGTTCTGAGAAAGGTGGGAGATCAGAAGAGGTCTGTTTTGGTTAGAGCAAACCGAGGATTTGGTTTTAATGGTGGTGATGGTGGGGGCAGAGATAACAGCAACACTGCAAGGCTGCTGGGGAATATTGCTTTGGCGATTGGGCTTACGTATCTTTCAATGACAGGGCAGCTTGGTTGGGTTTTGGATGCAATTGTATCAGTTTGGGTAAGCCTTTCAATGATGAAATGATATTTCTAATCCATGTTTAGTTGTTTTCTATTTCATGCTTAGAATCATGCACTCCTATACCCTCCTTAGTCCTTATACAACAGGTAGAAAAATGTTTATACGCGGAAAAAATTGATGGTATCAATATCCATACCCATTTAATGTTTCTGTGCTTTGAGTTTTTATATGTGGTTATTCCTTAATGCCTTTTATTTGGTTCATTTTCCTCAGGTTTCATGTTTGGATGAATCAGCCAATTGAGTTCTGATTAACTGTATTATACTTTTTGTTGAGTGACTGGGATTCAAATCATGGTTATACGTTATCAAGTAGGACTTGAAGGAATGCATGCGCAAATTTTAAGACCACTCGTTAACTATAGAGAGAAAACACTGTTACTTTCACTCCTATTCAACTGAGCTGAACCTAAACTATTAAGTTTACTTCTTCATTCAAGCACACCTGTACAAATTGAGATTGATAGATATTTCTTCTCATATTCTATTTGCTTTATCTGATTATTCTCCTTGCTTTCATATATATATATATATATATATATATATTCTTCTTGTGGCCATTTCTTTGATTTGGATGTTTCTCCCCAGTATTCTGAATTTTTCTTCTTGGATCATGATTTGTTCTATTAATAAATTATTGAACCTAAATGAGAAGCATATGATTTACCCATTTTGATTTGATTTTGTTTTAGTTTACTTTATTTTGCTTCTTTATTCCACTTCAGGAGACATTTGTACTTAATTATCAAGCATTGGTATTTGTCATTTGTTTACAACTCTTTGATGACATCTCCGCGTAACTCTATATGCTACTTATTTATCAATCCTCATTTGTATGAAATGGTTTACCCCAGAGAACAAAAGCAATCATTTCAGGGTACTTCTTAACTAGAAATTATAGCTGATTCCTCTTTTCTAGGCCCTATAGATGTTAAAGCTACATGTCGTAAATCTGATTTTTTCTCCATGTGTCTTAGAACTTTTATATGCTATAACATTGCTTCATTTTGCATTTATAACCTCCTTGTTTCATCTATGAGAGCTAAAATTAGTTTTGATATGCAGAATTATTTATCTTGATGCCTTTAGCATGATAAAGGGCCTGTTTGGTCTTGTTTTTACACAGCGTGAAAGTGCTTTCAAGCCCTCAAAAATGCTTCCGCGGCTTTTTATGAATGTTTGGCAGGTGTTTCAAAAGCGCTTCACCCCACTGCCAAAGGCTAAAAAAGTGCGGTTTGGCAGAAGCTTCAAAATGAAGCTTCGGCGGTTTTCACCACCAGGCCAAACAGGCCCTAAGGGTATCTTGTGACATGTGTATCAGCTGCTTTGGTTTCAACATTTGATGTGAATTTTGTTATGCTCAGGAATCTGTGCTTGCTTAATTACTAATCTACCATGGGCAATCAGCTTCTTGCAGTGATTCTACCAATTGCAGGGTTAGGTGCTTTCTTGTGGTTTGCAGGACGAGATATCATTCAAGGAAGTGTAAGTACTATTTCCCTTGGTGCCACTCACTTTTGTCAGCTCAAGAATCTCAGTGCATACCATTTAGGACAATGAATTAGTCTGCTGTTATCCTTTTTTCTCAGTAATTCTTCAACATATCTCATAATTCTTCACTAGCATGGAAAAGTTAGTTACCCATGGGTTCTGTCTGAATATTTGTTAGCCCCACTCTGCATTCCACTTGCTGCACTAATAATTACTAAAAGGTGCTACATCAGCGATGCTTTTATTGCATATTTATGCTATCTATGTTACGTGCATCTGTTTAAGAGAGAGGATTTATCCTTTCAAATCTGCAGGTAGCGTAGATAGCATAACTAATAGCATTCAAATCTGGATGATTCTTGAAGGCTTGCTTGGATTTGATTATTTTATATGATAGAATCTGAAGGAGACAGCACAGGTTTGGAGGGATGAATTTATCCAAGTAGAAGGCAATAAAAGAACTAGAGGGAGGCTGAAAAGGGCATGGCTAGAAGTAATTAAGAAAGATATGAAAATGCTTGGGCTTATTGAAGACATAACCCAAGATCAACAGGAGTGGCACAATAAGATCCATGTAGCTCATATCACTTAGGTGGGAAAACAGCTTATAATGATGATGATGAATTGGAAAACTCAATTATGGCCTTGTTATTATTCCCAATTTAATATTTTTTACTGTAATTATTTGTCAAAGAATGTTGACATCATCATGTGTTGATTTATTTTAAATCCCGCTTAGCTATCCAAGCAAGCTGATAGGAGATTTTGACTGCATTATCATTGTGTTTTCTCTGCTATGTTGCACAGAAAACTTTAATCCTAAGATGCTCAAAGTCTAGTAGGTGGATAATGATTTGTGGTCACAACATAATAATTGCTTCCTAAGGGTACTTGATTTCATGGAAGTACCAATGTCTAGAGTGGGACCTTTTCTAGACGTAGGGATGTATGACTGTACTTTACACATTAACAATTTCTTAGGTATTCAAACGATCTTAGCACTTACTATTCTTGTTTTTGTTGACTGATTAGTTGTGTTTCTCTTAATGGCTTGTGTGCAGTGTCCAAACTGTGGAAACGATTTCCAGATTTTCAAGTAAGTTGGTTAGTCCTTAGATGATATGAAACTTGATTTCCTTGTATCTAATTTTTTTAACTGCCATCATCTGTGTATCTGATACTCACCATCGAGTTCTAAGCTGTTAGAAACTTTCAGCTAAAATTCTTGATTTTTTCTTGGCTAAGAGCTTCAAACAAACATATCAAAATATATGAAGACTTGTGGGTGCAACTTGGGTTGGGTTGCCCCGAACTTGCCCAACCCAAACTGACATTTTTAAGGGTTCAGGTTTATGCTTTTCAAAATTCAGGTTCAACCCAACCCGAATTACAATACGGGTTGGGTTTGGGGTTGACAGTAATCCAACCCGAAGCCTACCCGATTTCCATATTCATAAAAAATCCTAAATATCTGTACCCTATTATCGTTTCTAGCTGAAATTCGAATACCCATTTTCAGCTGCTACCGCCGGATTGCGGAAACCCATCTCCTAAAATACATCTGTCTTCTCTAGCAATGCTACCACCCATCATCTGCTTAGGTAGCAGAGGTGCTGCCATTGGTGACCCATCTTGCCAGATTGCATTGCTCTGTTGCCAAACACCCAATCCTGTTTGCATCTCCCTTCCATCCAGCAACTGCGTTTCCGACGACCCAACCCAAGCTACATTATTGACAGAGCCAGAAACAAGAAATGGAAACCCATTTCCTCTGTTGCCACTGCTACCAAATCCCCCTTCCCTTTTGCGTCTCCCTTCCATTCGGCAACTGACAATTGCTTTTCTAGCTATCCAACCCAAGATGCACCCTTAACAGAGCCGGAAACAGGAAATGGAAACCCATCTGTCCTCTTTGGCAGCACTACCACCCATCTTCTGCTTAGGCGGAAGAGGCACTGCCATTAGCGACTTGTCTTGCCAGAGATTGCATTGTTCTGCAACCGTTGTCGCTACTGCCATTTCCTCTATTGCCGTTGTTGCCACGTTGTTGCCAAACCCTAACCCAAATTCTACCCGAACTTGACCTATTAAATTTGGTTAGGGTTGAGGTTTAAAAATTATGGTTGGGTTAGGTTAAGGTTGTAAATTTAGACCTTGTATTAGGGTTAGGTTTGACCTCAACTTGAACCCGAATGACCTGAGTTGCACCCCTATCAAGGCTGAGTCAAGTGATATAAAGTTTCTCACTTGTGTAAGCTCGAAGTTTGTGATGTTGAAATCTTAAATCATTTTAGTCGTTGGCATCTCTTTGATACCTCAACTGTTGGGAAAGGCATGGAAGGCGATTCTAGAATTATCTTGTTGATAGAATTATGGGGCCAGGAGAGATTTATTTGTAAAAACTACTATACATATCTCTAGGCATGCCACTGATCTGAGATGCACTTATTAAACATGCTGTACATAAAAAATTAGGGCACACTTATCAAGCAACTTTGCATGAGTGCTGTATATGGACTGTTGGACTTTTTCTTAGTGCCTGATGAATGGTTCTTGTATGGGATACTGATGTTGCCATCTACTTCATCCTTGTCACAAGTTCACTGCTCAAAAAGTTATGCTCATGCATTTGAATTTTGAGAATGGATATTTCTTCGATTGATAGAATGGATAACTTATTTGATTGAGTTACTTGGTTATTTGTGTTGTGCATTGTGCAATTTATGCATTTGGCACCTATAACAAGTACAAAATGAAGAACAAAAAAATGAAACAAAAAAGAATGGTTATTTGTTGAAATGAATCAAACAATTTTTATTTTTATTGATGTCCTCGATTAATTACACTTGTGTGTTTATACATTAGAAAATTGCATATTAACATCCCAGACCACAAGTGGTCATAATTACATCTCTAAAAATAAATGTGTGCTGTCTTTGGGATCGCCGAACATATTGCGATGACTTAAAATTTAGTAGATTGCCTCAAGCCAACGGGTGGAAAAGGATGACACAATTCTTAACTGAGTTTTCAGATTCTGAGTCAACCTAAAAAATGAGTATTTTAATCCAATTAGTATGTTTCAGATGGAATTGAGACTGAGTGGTTTCTACTATTTAAACTGTAAGAAACCATAGAGACAGTAGGTGCTTTGTGACTTAATTGGTATATCCCAAAAGGACTCAAGACTGGGTGATCTCTATTTTGTTTAGACCTAAAAGAGACTAAGGAGAAAACAGGTAATCTAAGTTTAGCTCAGCTCTTTCACATTGCCTATGAGAAGCTTAGGAAGAGTGGGCTAGTTAGATTGGTCTTAGCTCGATTCTCTCAATTGCCCATGAGAAGCTTAGGAAGAGTGAGACTAGGTAAACTGAGTTTAACTCGGCTCTCTTAATTACCCATGAGAAGCTTAGGAAGAGTGGGATCAGGTTGACTAGGTTTAGCTCGGCTCTCTCAATTGCCTATGAGAAGCTTAGGAAGAGTAGGCTAGGTTGATTGGATTTAATTGATTTGAAGTGATTTTGCAAAGGTTTGATTCAGTGAGTCATGACTCCATGACCCGGTCCTAGACTTACGCTGATGAGCGGTGTTTGCTAAGGTTTGACTCAGTGACTCAGTCATAAACTTAGGTTGTTGAGTGATTATTAGATAAGTGGTGTTTGCTAAGGTTTGACTTGGTAAATTACGACTCAGTGACTCGGTCCTAAACTTAGGCTGTTGGGTGATTGGACAAGTTGTGTTTTCTAATATCCTATGAAAAACCAAAAGTGGGCGATCTATGGGTTGAAAGGATTTAATAATTTGGGTGGTGTAGATTGACTTAATTAGCTGAGATTAAGCCTAATCACAGTTACCACTAATGGTTATTCCTAAGTTTTCATTTGGATAATGTAAAATGACAAATGTGGTCTATGTCATCATCTCCATGATCCATGAGCCCCGCTTCCACATAGGGCCCTCTTGGGTTTCAACTCCACCAATGGGCAATTTGGTCTAATGATCAAGAGAATATTAAATTTAGGGAATTCACTAAAAATAGTCATCTTCCCCATTTTTACTCAAGTCAAAAGTTCGCCATTAATAGAAGCTCTTCTTGTTCAATATTTGGCATAGAATCCATTAATGGAGTTCATTTTTCTTATTTTTATTAATGTTTGTAGAAGTTTGAAATCCAAAGAGATGAATTTTATGATGGTTCAATACTTCTCATTCAAGCTCCTGCAGAACTCTAGTGGTTGCCTTCCTTAGAGTAGCAAACCCACCACATCACAAGTAGAAGAAACTGTTGTGCATCGTGGTGGAGTTTCTTCAAAGCTTAATCAGATGGGAATAGCGGCTGTCTTATAACAACAAGGCACTTGCCTCAAAATAAAAGAAGATTAAAAAGATGAGCTCTGAGTTTTTTTGTGAAAGGAGAAGCTCCAAAGACAGAAAAAAAGAAAGTCTGCCTTCAAATACCAATAGAAGAAAACACTAAAGCAAAGTCTGTCTTGAAGAAGGAGAATGCTCCGGCAGAGCCTGGCTTGGGGGAAGAAGAAGAAGAAGACGAAAATCTCCTCCTCTTCTTGAAAATTGGGCCTTTTATAATGCAACTGGCGCAGTGGAGCCTAGTGTTGCGGAGCACAGCTGACATAGTAGAGCCGCCTGGTGGTTTAGCATCGCGAAGCACCCTCTTAGCATGGTGGGGCACCTTCTGGCATGGCGAAGCCATGATAGTGTGATGGGGCACTCTCCTGACATAGTAGAGTCATGGTGGCGTGATGGGGCACCTCCTGGTATGGTGGAGCCATGGTGGTATGGTGGGGCATTCCCCTGGCATGGTAGAATTTTGGTGGCGTGGTGGGGCACCTCCTAGCATGGTGGGGCACTTTCCTGACATGTTGGAACCAGGGTGGCGTGGTAGGGCACTCCCCTGACATGGTGGAGCCATGGTGGCGTGGTGGGGCACTCCCCTAGCATGGTAGAGCCACGGTGGCGAGTTGGGGCACTCTCTTGGCATGGTGGAGCTATTTTGGCATGTTAGGGCATCTTGGTGTGGTGGAGCACTCCCTTGGCATAGTAGAGCCTTGAGTGGCATGGTGGAGCACCTCCTGGCGTGGTGGGGCATCTCTTGGCATGGTAGAGCACTCCCTTGGCATGGTGGAATTATAGTGGCGCGGTGGGGCTTTGGCTCCACTGAAATTTAAGCAAAGTATTTTTGGAGACATTAATTGCATTTTTAATTTGAATGATCTAACCAAGATTGTTTGGATGGTCCACAAAAAATACCAATTAAGTGTGCCCCATTAAACAAAATGTTGGATGGTCGATTTCTTGTCTTGATCCACTCTCGGTGTGATTTGAACTCCTTGTATAAACCAAGGGTATTTGATTTTTTAAAGTTATCCAATAGTGGCAAATTGCAAATTTCAGTAGAGTAAAAGCCCAAGAGATATTTGTTCTCTCCTCTCCCTCCCCATTTCGCCCAAACTCTCCCCATTTTACCTCTACCATTACAAACATGTCTTCTTCAGTTTCTTCTAATCGGAAACTACTGCTTAAAGCTCTAGAGGGAAGACCAACGCCTCCGCATCCTGTAGTTAGGTCAGAAGGAGTGCCGCCCCCACTAGAGGAAGATATACCGAGAAAAAAAGTAAGACATGTTACTATTGCATTCCCATCTACCCTCGTCTCTCCTAACACTGTTGATGTCTCGACAGAGGTACCCATCCCTGAAAAAATACATATTCTTAAGTTTCTACAATATTATGCTGGATACCAGTGGTAAGTGGTGGTAACTTCTCTGACCATATTTGGAGGTATAGGGATGTTCACGGATGTTCCAAAGCCTACACTCTCGCACGCTTTTTATTTCACTTTAGTTGGCTTGATGACTTTATATGTGATTGTATGTGTTTTTTATTATTATAAATGGAAACAGGAAACAAGAGAAGAAAAGAGAGTTACTACTATGCAGAGTATTCTCATGAACACTGCAATTATGATTGTTGATCTTTGGAAAAGGTATATAAGGATTGACAATAGTGAAAATGCCTCCCAAGGGTAGGTTATGTGGGTAATGGGTGATCAACTCAGCCGATGATCTGGCCTTGTCCCCATTAAATCTTGGCCTTTGGTTTTCTAGATAGTTTGTTGCATATGTTTATAACATTTGGATTTTCCCCAAAAAGGTTGGACCAGAAATTTGCCAATACTATGGCGTACTTGCATTTTGTGATGGCATGAATCTGGGTAAGTAAATTAGCAGCAAATGACATCATTATGTGGGATATTAGTTGCTTATCAAAGTGTCAAATTGTGCAAGCATTCTTTCTTTTTGGTGGGCCCATGCATGGAGTGTTAAGATGTTCTCAGAAGTAGAGACGATCTTAAGCTTTACCCCGCTTGTGTGTATGCAAACAAGCAAATTATTTGAGGATATACATGTTGTGCCAAAGCATGCAATTGCTTGCTCATGTTAAGAATTTTTTTTGAACAACACTAATCAAGTAGTTAGCAACAAAAACAACGCCATCACGTATGATGTGGACCGCATTGAAATATTCAGCCCATTCATGTAGATATGGCCCTCACCAGTTAGCAGTTGGCATTTTCAGGGTATGCAAATGCAGCGCCTGGAAATATGTCACAAGTAGCTACCTTAGAAATATTTTGGAAGCAAGACCTAAGATTTTAGAACAGTCTTGGAAGTTGAGCCTTTCTCCTTCTTCATCCGCAACAGCCATTAACAGAGATAAGGGAGCGAAGAGGTACAATGGGTTTTGAGTTATTGGCTTCTTATTATACATCCAAACCATCAAATTTGAAAAGGGAAATGGGATTTACATATTATAAAAAAACTTGAAGATATAACATGATCAGAAGCGCAAGAAGAAGGGTGTGAAACCCCAATCATTAAACTGGATGAAGCTCGTTGGGTATTGCATTTCAAGATCCAGTGGCCAGCAAATCTAAACTCTAACGAGGAGTTTGAATGTATTGAGAGAGTTAAAACTATCAGGCTTAAATGGTTGAGGAAGAAGAAATCAGCTAATGAAAAGGAAGGGGAGCAATATCAACTTACGACTTCGGAAGCAAGCAGTAGAAGGGAATAATGCGGTCAAGAACGGTGGCCCACACTCACAGATGAATAAGTTGTTGTATGAAGAATAGTGAAGATGACCCCACGGCATGAGCAAGTCTCAGAAATACACGATAAGTGTTTCCAATGAATAAAAAATTACAGAATACTAGGGTGGTAAAAACCCAATGCATAGTTTCTATAAAGGAGTCACATGAGCTTCACATGACCCAGTTAGCATCAATAAGCCTCACCACGCTGGCTTATTTCTAGCCCCACAACGCCAGCTTTAAAAGATACTTCCACATGTCATTGCAGGTAGTGGAAAAGATGAATTTTAGATTCCATAAAGCTGATTTTGGCAACTTTAAGTAAAAGCCCTATCCCACTAATTCTTCAACGTTGGCAACGGGAAAGGCAATTTTGGTTTCACGATGCTGTTTTTGGCTAAAGGCATCATCACCACAGTTTCAAGATCCAACCCTTTTGGGAAAAATCCAAATGTTTTAAACATATGTAACAAACTATTTAGAAAACCAAGGGCCAAGATTTAATGGGGACACAAGGCCAGATCATCGATTGAGTTGATCACTCATTACTCACATGATCTACCCTTGGAGGGCATTTTCACCATTGTCAATCCTCGTATACCTTTTCCAGAGATCAACAATCGTAATTACAGTGTTTATGAGGATACTTCGCATAGTGGTGACTCTTCTTTCTTCTCTTGTTTCTTGTTTCCATTTATAATAACCAAAAACACATACAATCACATATAAAGCCATCAAGCCAACTAAGGTGAAAGAAAAAGCATGCAAGAGTGTAGGCTTTGGAACATCCGCGAATATTGCTATATCTCTAAATATGGTCAGGGAAGTTATCACCACTGACCCTTAGTATCCAACATATTGTTGTAGAAACTTAAAAATAAGTATTTTTTTAGAGATGAGTATCTCTGCCGAGATGTTGACTGTGTTTGGAGAGACGAGGGTAGATATGAATGTAATAGTAATATGTCTTACTTTTTTTCCCGACATATCTTCCTCTGGTGGGGGCGCCACTGCTTCTAGCTTAGCTATTGATGTGGGGGCGTCGTTCTTCCCTCTGAAACTTAAGCAGTGGTTTGCGGTTTGAAGAACCTGAGGAAGACATGCTTGTAATGATAGGGGTGAAATAGGAAGAGTAGGGGTGAAACGGGGAGAGAGACGAGAGAACAAATATCTTTTGGGCTTTTATTTTACCGAGATTTCCAATTTGCCATTGTTGGATAACTTAAAAAAATAAATGCCCTTGATTTATACAAGGAGCAGTTTAGATCACACCGAGAGTGGATCAAGACAACAAATCAAGCATCCAACGTGCTGTTTAATGGGGCACACTTAATTGGTATTTTTTATGGACTATCCAAATAATCTTGGTTGACCCATTTAAATTAAAAATGCAATTAATGTCTTCAAAAATACCTTGCTTAAATTTTAGTGGAGTTGAGCTAGACCCGGTTATCCTGGTCCCACTCTTCGTAAGCTTCTCATGAGCAATTAAGAGAGCCGAGCTAAACCCAGTCATCCTAGTCCCACTCTTCCTAAGCTTCTCATGGGCAATTGAGAGAGTCGAGCTAAACCCAATCAACCTGATCCCACTCTTCCTAAGCTTCTCATGGGCAATTGAGAGAGCTAAGCTAAACCGAGTTTAATTGGTCGTACTCTTTGTAAGCTTCTCATGGGTAATTGAGAGAGTTGAGCTAAAGCCAGTCTAGCTGGCTTACTCTTCATAAGCTTTTCATGGGCAATGCGAGAGAGCTGAGCTAAACCTAGGTTACTTGTTTTCTTATTGGTCTCTTTTAGGTCTAAGCCCGATCTTGAGTCTTTTCGGGATATACTAATTGGGTCATAAAACACCTATTGTCTCTATGGTTTCTTACGGTTTAAATAGTAGAAACCACCCGGTTTCGATTCTATCTGGGACATACCAATTGGATCAAAACACTTATTCTTTAGATTAACTCAGAGTTTAGCAACTTAGTCTAGAGCTGTGTTATCCTTTCCGCCCATTGGCTTGAGGCGATCCACTAAATTTCAAGTCATCGCAATGTGCTCGGCGATCCCAAAGATAATACACATTTATTTTTAGAGAGAGTATGATTTATTTTTTCTTTTAATCAAGGGTTTTCTCCTACTGTAGAGATGTAATTAGGACTACTTGTGGTTTGGGATGTTAATATGCAATTGTTTGATATATAAAACACACAAGTGTAATTAATCAAGGACATCAATAAAAATGAAAGTTGTTTGATTCATTTCAATAAATGACAAATCTTTTTTGTTTCATTTTTTTATTCCTCTTTTTGTTCTTGTTACAGCACCACAGGTCAGATTTTCAGATATCCAACCTTGCCCCACTTAACTTCAATGAACGGATATTAAGTTTTGAAATCTTTTGAACACCTATGGAAATTGATGGTTGTATTCAAATATTCTTTCCACTAACACATGGCTTAAATGCTGGCTTTGTCCCCCAATCTGAGGCAAGTTCTATTAGGTACACTTTGTGGCACGTTAATGGGTAGAAATTCAATATTTCAACATGAATCTCAATCCACATGTAGACTTCTGCTAGTCCCTCAGACAAAATTTTCAAATCGCTGAGACAGAGGAAGGTGGATGGGGTAACAAACATGAAACATTTACAAATGGCAATTCATACAAACAGACATGTAAATGGTGTGCAACCAGTGGGCAGCCAAATGTTCCCTACAGGTAGTTGTCAGGCACACAGTCTTCTATATCTATTCATGGGTTCTTTCTTCTTAAGTGGTCTATATATTTACAAGATATAGTTAGATGCCTCTTCGTGTTATCAAGTAATTGTTATAATCTTATCAATTTGCTAGGGTTACCATATCTGATGAATCAACCCATATCAAGGGTTATCATGATGTAACTCAAAAGTCTAGGTGTTGTGACTCGTACATTTCTAAATTATTAACCTGTATGTCTCACAGATCTTCTTTGAAGGATGGTATACAGCTCTGTCCCTTCTGTACTCAACCTTTCTCAGGTAACTGCTAATTCCCAACAAGGAGGAAATTGTCTTTTTTCTTTTCTTTTCCTTTCTTCCTTCCTTGCTGCCCTGTGTTTTTGGGTGTCCCTCTCCATTTTGCTTCTTCTCATGTCTTTTACTTTTTCCTGTTCTTTACAACAAAACTGGTAATAGGAAGTTTCCACACCAGCATGAGTCACTTCTGTGACATTCGAGCTGTTATGATGAATTTGCAGTTTTTTGAGATGTCACTGCATTGCTCAGAGCATAAAGGAAATGGATAGTATACAGTTTATGAACCATATGGCCGTATCCACCAGCTTGTGCACAACATCACTTGCCTCATACTTCACACCTCATTGGTTTGGAGGTCATGGATGATGATCCTATGTGGACTACTATGAACTTGTGAAGGGATTTGCATGTTGTATTTGGACTAGTGGGAGATAATGTGATGACCTAGCCATGCTGCTGAGGTATTGTCCACTCTGGACCATCACAGTCTATATGGCTTTGTCCCTCTATAGTTAATGCTTATACATTCCCTAGAAAAGGTGCCTCAATAGTGTTTTCAAAGTCCTCTATATATAGCTTAGACTTTTCCCCCCGTTACTGAGCAATGTGGGATGAGATCTCACATCTTCTCCTCTTTGGGATCCAGCATCCTTGCTGGCATCTCCACACCTTCAAGTCCAGAGAGGGTCGGCTCTTATATCATTTATGACAACCTGGCCACATTGCTGAGGTATTGTTCGCTTTGGACCATCACAATCCACATGATTTTGCCCTCCTGTGATTAACACCCATACATTCTCACGAAAGGCACCTCAACGATGTTTCCAAAGTCATACATGTATAGTCAGGACTTTTCCACCATCACCGAGCAATGTGGAATGGGATCTCACAAATAAAGACTGCATGTCTAGTAGAGCACCTTATGTGCTGTAATAGGCTAGAGCTTGGGCCCTAATTTTGGATTGCCATCATGACATTAGGTGACTAGTTTCCTTGGTTATTGGCACCTAGGTGGACATTCCAAAGATTAAAAAAGGGTCAAAAAGTCCATGAGAAATGCTTGGGACTGTGACTTGAGTGACAAGCATATCTTGAGACTTTTGAGATTTCCTTTTTTAGTAGAATTCCTAAAGATCACCAATATTTGTGACAAACATTTCTTTGTGCAAGAGAGGTCCTTTTGACAGGATACCAAATTAAACAGGGATCTTCAGTCGGGTGTAAAAGGAGAGCAAAAAGCTTTCCTCTCCTTTTTCTTTAAAAGTTATTTCTCTCTCTTTTACTCCCAACCAAATAAGATAAACACTCCTTAGTTAACTCCTTTTTATTTCCATATTTAAACTTATTTTTTTCCTTTATCACTTTTATCTTTTTCACATTAAGCCTATCTTTTCTATAGCAATCATACTTTTTTCGTAGTCATCATGCTGTTTTGTTTTTATTCAATTTCTCTATTTTCTCTTCTTTTTATTACTACTTTGACATCACTTTTCTCAGAATAATATCATTTATCTCCTTTTTTTACATTATCTTTGCATTTTCTCCCCTTTTACACTAAACCATACACTCTCCAGGTGCAGGTGTGTTTGGATAAATGAAAAGTGGGAGGAAAAGTCCGCCCTGCCCGCCCCCCCTCAAAATATAATATGACATTTACATACCCCCAACAACCCCAATTTTTCTTTGTCATTACCTATATTTTCAATCTTCAACTCTATCATTTTTCATCATCAGTTTATGTATTTTGTCATTATTCATTTTATGGTGGACATTATCTACTTTTATTTCCTTCTCCTTTTTCATTTTTCATCATTAATTATCTGTTTTGTTATTATTCATTTTATAGTCGACATAATATCCTTCTATTTCCTTCCCTTTTTCTTTTTTCATATTTTACTGTTTTCACCCCCTTTTCCATCTTATTTTTATCCAAACAACAACAAAATTTTCTCTGCATGTAATAGCATGAGCTAAATTCAGACTGAACCTTTCCCTGATTGGAGGGATTAGCATAGATGGGTGCCTCAGGGCATTGGTTCTCTAGTTCAGAAAAAAGTGTTTCGTTCATTTTAGCGACATCTGCAGTTAACCTGTTTTTGATGTCTACCTTTATCTGACCTCAAGTTCTGAGTTGGTTAAATTTCATTTGCAGTTCAGAACAACAAATTTGTTAGGGAATCTACCAAGTTTTCATCAGAGCCATCAACAGTGTTTGAACAAGCCTTCAGGGGAAGTTCATCACACAGCAAGAAAGGTATCATAATGGTTTGATTCTTGAATCTTCTTTTGGTAGTATCTAGATACAATAGCTATTTGCATTGGCCTGCAGTGATTAACACGTGCCTCATTCAATAATGGATATAGTTTTTATGTCTTTCATTCTTCTATTCAGAAGTCTGGATGCAGTTTTATTTGGGTAATCATATCTTCCCATGTGGAAATCATGAATTATGAGTGCAGAACCATTCTTCTTTTGTGTTCTACTGCAGATGGGTCATGTCCTTAGTCAAGTGATGGGATGTTCCTATCTGTGGATTTAAGTGACTCCCCACTGAATGCAATTGTCTTTTTGTAAGCATCCATATGCCACAAAACTCTCGATTGCCAGTTCTCAGTGTCTTGGCTTGGGGACTTAAACCAACTTGTTTGGCCTTGGGTAGGTAGGTCCCATCAGCATATCATGTATTTCTCTCACAGGGAGATTTAAATTATTTGATGGCTAACACAGTAGTAAACAATAAAACTCAACTATGCCCAATAGCCTTTTGTTATCATTTTGTGATTTCTTATAAGTTCTTCCACTTTTCTAGTCTTTCTTTCCAGGAGGTTACCAGGTGAGTTCTAACAATAATTTATTATCTGTCTAATGGTACATAAAGGAAAATCTACTTCTGTAAAAGTTGTGGATATTGAAGCTGAAGTGAAGGATATCGACTAACCTCTTCCAGAACGAATGAATTTCCTTGTAAGTGGGAAGGGGTCTTTACATTTTTGTTTTCATCATCAACCCATTTTTAGAATAAATTATTCATGCTATTTTGGGTGCTTGTACTGAGATTATATAATATTTCTTGTTTTGCAAGTGGGGCCCATTGTTCTCTGATCCAAATTTTGATAGGATAGAGCTTCACAGTGGTGGCCAATTTGTCAAGAACCAGGCTTGTTGAAAGAGCATGGCTTTAGAATATTTGACCGTATATTATATTGGTTGGATACGTGGTTGTTTAAGGGGAGCCTTTCCCTAAAGCTTCAAATTCTCGACCTTTTAACAGTTGTAGTGATATATGTGAGCGTGCTGATGTAGAACAAGAAGGGGAAGGTTTTAGAAAGGTAAGGATCCTCTCGAGGGGTAAAAAGAAGAAATTAGGAAAAAAAACTTAAGGATAAA
Source organism: Pouteria campechiana (assembly GCA_036873735.1). Classification (NCBI taxonomy): domain Eukaryota; kingdom Viridiplantae; phylum Streptophyta; class Magnoliopsida; order Ericales; family Sapotaceae; genus Pouteria; species Pouteria campechiana. Next base: position 1,197 of record JAYJMB010004538.1, on the reverse strand, counting down.
GAAAGGAAGAATTCTAAACAAATAGAAGCATTAGAAGAGAAAAATAGAAGAGGATTAGAAAAGAAAAGGAGAAGAGTTAAGAGAGAAAGAGCTAAAACTTGAATTAATTGAACTAAACTGTTCAAACTTAGTAAAATATGCTTATTCTATAGAAGTTAATACGTAAAAATAAACCAGTATTTATAGTATCGATCAATATTTATTTATTGGTGGTTCAAAAAAAAATATTATCAATTTTATTAGAGATATTATTGTTTTCTAAGAACTTTATTTTAAAAAATAAAAATAAAATAAAAATAGATAAAAATTTAGAGATTTGCAGTGCAAATTTTTAATAAATTATTGTAGATATATACACAATTTGGATAAAAAAATTGGACTAAAAAAGCCACAATTGAATGAATAATGGCAATCTTCACCACATATGCATAAAAAAATTCTAAAAAAAAAAATCTAAATTAAAAATGAAACATAATCTAGAATTTTTGGGAAACAATTTCTTTTTTCCACAATTCAAAAAAAGGATTATTTAAAAATTTGACATAAATAAAAAAAATAGATACAGGCAATTTTCTCTTCACATTTGTAATACTTTACACTAAACACAACACAATGCATTCTAATTTATTAATTATTTATCAATAAATAATTAAAATTAATTTTAAAATATACAAAAAAACTTGTATCCATACAAATTCATGCTAAAAACAGCTAGGTATGTTGTATTTATCATGCTCCGAACATTTTTTTTCAATGAAATTTCATTTTTGTTTTTTCCCCCAAATCCCTAATTTCAAAAAAATAAATAAATTGGAAATTACTATTTTTTTACAGATCTAGCATGTTTCTTCTGTTTCCAAGCATCAACAATAGTTGATTTGGGTTGAATAAAATGACTTGAAGATTTTTCCCAAATCATGTATTCATCCCCAATTTTAACAAATTTGTCTGTTTCTATTATTGAAACTTATCTTAATCTGTACAAATCAAAGCTTTTATACATTACATGTTGCAAGTACATTATTTCAAACAAAATAATGAAGAAAAAGATGATGAAAATCAGATTTCCATACTTCGACAGTGTTCGGACGTCCAAGAGGGAAAATCCAAGTTTAATCTTTAAAAAATAGATTTTTCTATTCCAAATTGTAAATAAGAGTTTAATTTTGATAATTGAGTATGGGAATGGTGAGTTCG